>MU223638.1:1476464-1491135 GCA_018584345.1 Thuja plicata | reverse complement strand
TCATAAGGTATCTTGAATTTATTTTAGAATACATATTTCTCTGAACATACATTTGAAGTATTTACTTCAGCAAGGGAAGCTTGCATTCTAAGTCTGTCAGGACACTTTCTTGCAGTGTGACCATATTAGTCGCATCTAAAACATTGTATTGTAGAGGCGTCTCTAGGTTTCTTGAATGGTTTTTGATCGTATGACTTCTTTCCCTTTTTCCTTTTTTGAACTAGTGACAAGAGCCTGAACATCTTCTTTAGTGGAGTTTGTGATTCCTCTAGATTTTAGGTTATACTCTTCTTGAATACGGTCAGCTTTTAGTCGATCAAATTTTGGGAGTTTGGCGTGAGCACTTACTCCTTGTCTAAAGTTTTCCCATGAAATAGGGAGCCTATTCAGAGTTATCATAGTTAACTCCTTACTATCATATATGTGACCAATAGAAGAGATTTGATTCCTTTATTTGGTTATCCTCATAAAGTATGAGGTGATAGTCTCTCCTTTATTCATTTTAATAGTAGAGAGTTGGTTTTTAAGGGTAAGAATTCTACTGGTGTTGTTGATCTCAAACATATTTTCCAGGGCTTTGAGCATGTCATATGCAGAATTTAATTTTGTAATGCTAGGTAGTAGATGATTTTTCACTCTATCGACTAATAATTCCATTGCTCTAGTATTGTCTTTTTCCCATTTAATCAGATCATCTTTTCCATCAGGTTTAAAAGGATTTTCTATAGTTGTCTTTAGATCATTTTTCCTTAGTACCAACATTATTCGAAGTTTCCATGATTCAAAATCAAAGGCACCTTCAAGTCTGTCTTCAAGTCTTAATCCATTTGCCATTCTGTAGGTACGAGATTTCCAAAAGTCTAATCTTGGTCTTCCTTCAATCTAATTGGATCTACCTTCAAGCGGATAGGCTTTAACGAAGAAACTTGGCTCTGATACTATGTTAAATTTTTGGATCAAAATATGTGACTTTTAATTTTTCTTATATAACCTCAATATATGAGATATATATAATCACAATATATATATTATTACTGATATAATTATATATATATATATATATATTAATATCAATTAACTGCAGATTGAATAAATAAGACTCGCATTGTTTGTTGTATATGCTTGTCTTTGTTTGATCTACGAATGAGCATATATAAGGGAGGCAAGTTAGTATAGAGACATGTCTCCGTGAGGATACTATGTTAAATTTTTGGATATTCAAAATATGTGACTTTTAATTTTTCTTATATAACCTCAATATATGAGATATATATAATCACAATATATATATTATTACTGATATATATATATATATATATATATATATATATATATATATATATGTTAATATCAATTAACTGCAGATTGAATAAATAAGACTCGCATTGTTTGTCATATATGCTTGTCTTTGTTTGATCTACGAATGAGCATATATAAGGGAGGCAAGTTAGTATAGAGACATGTCTCCGTGAGGAGACATGTCCCTATATTAACGTGCCTCCTCATTCAAAATATCACAGGTTTAATGTGATTGATCACAATACTAATTAATCGGTATATGTTAACCGATGCAATGTCAAACACTACAAGTGTTAACCGATACAAATGAATTGGTGTAAAACATAACCAATATCATATCGGCATAGTTAACAAATCCATGACCGATATCATATCGGTATAGATAATTATTTCCATAACCGATGTTAATCAGTTTTTGTATATCAATTGATTGATAATATATTTGTTTATATGATTGTTAATTCGATCCATAATATTATTATTTTAAATATAATATACATTATACATTGTATATGTATATTAATATATATATATATAATAATATCATTATTATTATATATATATTAATATGCATATATATAATGTAGAATAATATAACAATATTATCAATTCAAATATATATATAATGAATAATATGATGTCATTTGATCAAATCCATTTCAATAGTTAATTATATTAATAATATGATAATAGATTAATTTTCTCAATTATGATTGTATGTAAATACATTAATATATATAATAATAATATCTATTATTATTATCATATATATTATATGCATAAGTTAATCTATTCTCATAATATTAATATCTCATTTATTTTATTTGATCGAAGCTACAATCATCAACAGCCTATGACATTCCATTAGGAAAGGAGTCTGCATTAATCACAAAAGAGACTTCTAGGAAGCAGGAGAATTGAAACCAGGAGGAGGAAACAACAAACCAAAATAGGAATATATATAAGTGGAAACAACTAAGTGTGCAAAGCACTTGGAGGAAAGAAGGAAAAGATAACCTATCCTAAACTAACCAGTACAGAAAATTGGTTAAACAAAACCATTCACTGGAATGTTAAAATAGCTACCCTTCCTTATTAAGATATTTTTCATTAAATACATAAGGATAGCCAATAGGACATGAGGCACATGAAAGTATGTTAGAATATATAGAGTTTCCTCCTGGATCAAGCTCACTTACCTCAAATAGATCATATGATGACATTTCATTAAAATCCTCTTGGGCCAAGTATCTGATAGGGAAGCCTCTCGAGATGACATACTTTGAGCTCTCTTTTTTATTTTCTGAATCCTCATAGTTGTCTTGCATTAAGATTAGCCATGTCAACTCCTCTTCCATGGTCAGGGGATTATCATCTCTTGTTAAACATGCTAAGAGCTCATCAAAACTATCAACTCTCTAAATTCCTTTAGGAACAACTAGTTTCCTATCATCAAGCTCCACACACAAATCTTCCATGATGCTCCCCAAATAATTTTCCTCAAGATTTTTGTTAACTTCTACATATTGGAAATCCTCCTCTTTACCTACAAGTTTGTGAACTGGTTTATCATCAGGATCCACTCCCTCTTCTTCATATGAAATCTCATCCACCACAATCCCTTTCTCTGATGCTTGAATAGTAACCTTGAAAAGACTTGGAATTTGACAGCTTGGAGGTAGAGTCCATGAAAGTTGCTATGGCAGCTCAGTATCTTGAGAGACTTGAGGGGTCTCTTGGGATAAAAAAAATTTCTTGAAAGGACTGCACTTGCAAAGTGGTGGACTGAATCTCAAGTATGGGCTCTTGGAAAGAAAGCTTTCCCTTAAAAATTGGGATGTAAAATTGAGAGTTCTCAGATACAGACATAGAAGGCATAACTTTTTTGAAGCTTGGAAAATTGAAGGCCCTATCATTTTTGTGTTTCTCACTTGCAACTGGATCTATCTCAATATAATCCTTAGGCTTTTGTTGATCACAACAAGGCTGCAATTGTTCTATAACAGGTTTATGTGCTAGAAGGATGTCACTAAAACTTGGAAATGAACGCCCTATAGGTTATTCATTTGTGGGCTCTGAGAACATGGGAGTACTCTAGCTTGGAATTCTAACCTCGTGAGATTTAGGAGACTCACCTTTCCCAGAAGGCCTAAAGCTTGGAACCTTACATTTAAGAGCCTTTTGTTCATCAATTTGTGATCTTAGCTCTCCTTCCCCAAAAAAAAAATTTGGCAATCAAGCTCCTCTTCCCATTGGTTCCTTTGCTACTCATTTCCCAAAGTCTCTACCACTTGGTTGAAAAATAACTTTGGCTCATACCTTTGTGCTTCCATCCTCTACTCCTGAAGATAATCTTGGTGAGAGCATTGTTCTAACTATAATTAGATCTCAGGCTCTCTTTTGGAATCATCAAACTACTTGGAGATATCCTGAAGTAAAATTTGCAGATGTTCTTGATCATTCCTAAAGATTTGAGACTCTTGCTGTAGTCAGAGTTTCTAGAACTAATCAGGAAGTTGATTAGGTATGGCTGGGTGGTAAGCATGATGAACATGCTTCCCTACAATCTTTTTTTGTTTCTTTTGTGCCCATGATGATTTACATTGGATATCACACTCATAAGCTTGTGGAGGGACATATTGATTGGGGGCATATTGGACATATTGACAACCTGCCATGATATGGTATCTTGGACTAAAAATAGCTTTTGGATGGTTTTCATATGGTTGTTGATTAGCCCATTGAGCACTATTTTCATGATATGATAGTGAGTAACCTGACTTCCATAATAACTTGACATCTTTACTCGTGCAATTAGCTAGAATTTTGAAGATAAAAGGTTTGAAACATACCAGAACTTGACCCTTTGAAACCAGTAGACCTTTCTCAGAGTCACTAGATATGCATTAAAAAGAAATCTCTTTTAGGTCTGTACTATGTAGTCAACATATCAGAGACAACATAGCCTGAAATTGAAACTTCTTTGGTGTTCCACCAGGCGTGCGAGAATTGTTATACACCAAATTTGCACCCTATTAAACTTGTAAGTCTAATGATCTGTTATAACATGGGAATCACTTCCAGGTTATGGGAGCTTTTCTAACTGAAGTGAGACCTTCAGGTTCTAGGCCACTTCCTCTTGGATAATCACCTATTTTTCTCTTTAACTAGAAAAGTAAACTTGGGAGGAAAAGGGATAGAAGGATAATTGAAGGGACATACTAAAAAGAAAACTTAACCTACTAGGTGATACACTGAAAGTACATGAATTATAGTATAATGACCAAGAACTAGCATGAAATTCCTGAATTAGGACAAGTACAACTTTCTAGATAGGCTTGCGAAAAATGTTTCATAGAGAGTTCCAAGATGAAACTATTGGAGGAAATAAAAGATTTCACAAAAATAGCTTCAACGAAGTAGACAAAGACTATAACCTAAAAAAAAACATCCACTCCAACAAATAAGCACATGAATGAGACAAAATAGAAAGGAATGAAAAAAATTCACAAGACTACTTTATCAATCATCCACAATAGTACGCAGAGATGCAGATAAGAAAGAAAACTTAAAATAACCCATGAATCTCTTCAATAATCAATCAATATATTATGCTTCACAAAGAATCCCAACCATATGAAAACCTTATTGCAGAAAAAATGCCACCGAAAGTCTTTCATAAGCTTGGAAAACTGAGAATTACAGACACATGAAAAGTTTGAGGATAGATAAAATGTCATAGAAAACTCTTACATAATCTAAACCTCTTATTCAAAAGAACAAAAAATGACTTATATACAACCTCCACTGGCACACAGTCTTGGGAGTCAATCCATCTGATCAAATTAGGGCAAAATTAGGGTTACAATAGATATCTATTAAATAATGTAGAAACCCTAAACCAGTCAAGTCTGATCATCAATGCACTTAGGAAATATATCAGAAGACTAGATATAGTCATGAAGATATCTCCCATCACCATAAATTTGAGAAAAGAAGTTTTCCTGATCTATCTACTTTTTCTGAGACTTGAAAGATCATGCCACTGCCATGAAACTCTGAGAAGCAGATTTAAATATTTGAATTTAAACAATAATGGTCACAGGTGGCATGAAAATACCCAATCAACGACCCATGATTGAATTTTTACTAACTTTAGAAAATGACTAACGATCTTCGTTAAGTCACCTATGAGCTCAGGGTTGGATCTGGACACGTGGCACACAGGCGTGATTCCTTGAACATTAAATTTCTTCATCTTGGCCTTTAAGCCATAGCGCCCACCATTAGATTGAAAGGAACTTGTCTGATCTTATCTTGCCTTTGGTGCTGACTCTAACTTGGACACGCATCAAGATATCACAATGTCTCAATGGTTAAAAAGCTTCATCTTTTCCTTCATGCCCATTGCATGATCTAATAAGACTTGATCAATCTTTACTTCTTTTTTACTTCAGCCTGTAACTTGTCTTTAACCAGATTTTAACCTTGGGGACCTAAAATCCTTTGTATCTCTAAGTTGCTAGATCAATTCTTCAACTCTGAGTTTATTCTGAGATTAAGTGATTTCCCTAAGATCATCTCAAAATTGACGACTCACATTTTAACCTTGGTTAGTCCATTTTATCTTTACTTGACTTGATCTTAACTTGGGTCTATCTAGAGATCTGGAGATAAAGACACTGCCAATTCACTGAATGAATTCACTAACCCCAGAGTTTATTCCAAGATTAAGCACCAGCCATAGGATTAAAACATAATTGATGATCTTCGCTAAGTCTCCAAATCTTTCATGAATTTGACTTTATATTGCAAGATCTAGCGCCAACCCTCTGATCAAAATAAGAATAGAGTCTAATCAATGACCTGCCCTAAGTCTCAAGAATAAAAGAGAATATTATTTTTCATTTTGAGATTAAGAGATGGACAAGGAGGTTAAAGCGCCCATGGAAAAAGAGACACATAAGTCACTTGAAAAAGTAACATGAAATTAGAACATTTCTTGTAAGATATAGGGTTTTAACATGAACCAACTCAACAATACATGAACAAAGGCTTAAACCAAGCCTAGAAATATGAAAAGAATGAGGAAAAGACCAAAAATCATGATAGGAACCTTACAAGTTAGGATCTACCCTTGTGGGAGCCTCATTTACTCCACTTATAGCCAAAATTGTGTAGGACAAGAAATTTGGGTAAGAATAACAATATATTCTATAATATCTATAAATAAGCCAACTATGGTGTCTATAAATTGCTAGTTATTTCACTTTCTTCAAGTGTATCTGCATTGATAGGATATGGGGAATTAATAGTGCTTGACATAAAGTAGTTCCAATCTAAGCTTATCCTCCTCCTCTCTGAATGAAATTTAAACTCCCATGATTTCTTGTATCTTTGAGTAGTAAGTATGGAATGCTCCAGGCTTGGTAGATAGTTTCTTAAGCTACTCATTCAGCTCTTTCTCAATATTTTCTTCCTTCTTCTTTATTTCAATAGTAAATTTTGAAATAATATAGAACTTTTGAAATAATGAAATGATGGATGTCAGTTTCTTTACAACTTTAGAACATAACTCGAAAAGAGTTACCTTGTCTATGTCAATATATTTTAGTAAATCTTCCATCAATTTCTTCTCCAGTCTCTCTTTATTAATTTGCAACATATATTTTGTCATATCCTTGTTTGGTTCTTTGATCTGTTGGGCTAAATCACCAACTTGGTTCAGTAGGGGTTCAAATTCATCAACGGTTGCTTCAGGAACAATGTCATGGAATATGTCCTTGACATGCTCAAGTATATTTACCTTTTTTTTCTTTGTAATTAACTTCTCTTGTTCATCCTTTTGAGCTACAATCTCAACATATATAGTTAATTATTTAGGCTTCATCACATTAGGATCTCCTTTCGGTATTATGATTGGCTTGCTCAAATCAATGATTTGCTTCTGCTCTTCTTCTTCTCAATCAATCTGATCTCTCTAGTAGAGCGTTTGGAATATGATTCCTTAGTTGCATCAGGTGAATTGGTATGGATACCAGCTATGCTCTCTTCTGCTTTTACTTCTTCTTTATGTTCACCTTTCTATTTCTCTTCATTCTTTTCCTTAAGATTTGACTCCTACTGCATTTCACTTTTAGTATCTATTATCTTCTGAACATTCTAATTCGTTGTTGTGTTAGTATCTTGCTTTTGACCAGCCATGTTGGTTGGGGGTTCCAAACCAATTTTCTTTCCTTGTTCTATCTCAGCGGCCTTAGTTTGTCCATCTATATCCGTATCTGTATCAATTGGTGTTTTGGTTTCCATGCCCAGTGTATCTAGTACAAACTCAACATTAATAGTATCATCAATTGTATAGCTTTGTACTTGTGTCATGATCAAATATTTTCTTAGAAAAGGTGCATTATCAATATCCATAGAATTGATATCTATCATTTGTGTATCCATGAAATATTCATATTTTGATAACTATGATCTTCTTCCTCAAGTATATCTTCAATGATAAGCTCTGCATTTCCAGTAGTTAGATCAGTAGGATCTATTTTCTTTATGCTTTCCTTTATTTGATCAGTAGTGGCTGCTTCTTTTTCCTTCTCTGCTTCATAATACTCGGTATCATCTATATGAAATATATCTTTCCATTTTGTAGTTGTGACCTTCTCCACTTATTGTATGTCTCCATTCATTATTCTTAGGGCTCTTCCCTTGACTAGAAATCTGTTTGAATGCTTCTTTAATGCTTTACGAATCTTAGATGGTGCAAGGTCATGAATAGTGTGTATAAGATCTCTCTCTCTCTCTCTCTCTCTCTCTCTCTCTCTCTCTCTCTCTCTCTCATTTCCTTTTCTATTTTTAGTGCATACTTCCATCTTGCATCTATTTTTTTTGTATAATTCCTTTAGTATCTTGTCTGCAAGCTCAATAGGTGTCAATATGTATCTCAGTAAAGTTAAAACAATAAATTCTTCAGTCTTTTAGTTATCTTATTCATTCCTTTTCTCATATTTTGCTTGCCTAAAGGCTCCCAATCTTCCTGATTTGTTTAAACTTTCCACATAATCATCAAGACTTTTTGGAACTTGTGAAAGCTCTGCAATTGGTATACATTTATTAGGCTCATTAGACTTTGTTTCACTCTCCTTACCAAGTAATAATATTCTCCTTGTTCTAGCAGGTTGTTTCCTACCTCTAGTTCTCTCATAAGTCTTTCCTCTCAGTTGTACTACCTCTACAACTTTATTTTCTTTTAGTTGTACCGAAGATCTAGTGTTCCTTCCAGGACAAATGTTACTTGGTGATGCCAATTGTAGATTTTCTTTTCAAATACTACAATTTCTTGTTCATTATCAGTGTTCTCATCCAGTGTATCATCAAATCCAAGAGTCTTTGATAAAGTATCAATCATTTTACTTGATTTCTTTATTGACCTAGGTACCAAAGTACCTTGCTTGAATTTATCTTTGACTTCCTCGTAGGTGCCATACCTTTTCTCATTAGGATCTTTTGGTTTATCTAATAAAGCTTCTATCTACTTTGATCCAATATCTATATCCATCTCATATCCCATCAGTTGAATCCATTCAAATTTCAGCTCAACAACCTTAATTATACAAACATCAGTATCAACCTCAAAAGAAATCTTATCCTGATACTTAGCAATTAGTTGAGGTGGAACTTTGTATCTCTTATGCATTCTAGCTTGGAATTTCAAAAAGTAATC
The DNA here is from genome assembly GCA_018584345.1 of Thuja plicata. Classification (NCBI taxonomy): domain Eukaryota; kingdom Viridiplantae; phylum Streptophyta; class Pinopsida; order Cupressales; family Cupressaceae; genus Thuja; species Thuja plicata. Next base: position 1,482,113 of record MU223638.1, on the reverse strand, counting down.
AGACATGATTTTATCAAAGTTGTCTCCTAGACTCTGTATATACTCATGTATTTGATAAATAACTGGCCTATCAATTTTCCATACTACATCTCCAATGGAGGGAAATTAACTCTGGTAGTAAAAGAAAATACATACCAATAGTGAACCAAATTTCAATGTGTTGGTCTTTTCTTTCCTGATTGTGTTCATGTTGTCATCTATCTGCTTCAGCAAAAATTCACAGAGATCTATTTGAAGTCCTTTCTTTACTATCTTATATGCCAGGTCTACTGCTCCACATGGTACACTATCCACTCGAGATGATTGAAACACTCGATAATATATGATGTTGCATGCATACCTTAACTCGAGATCTACGATAGTAGATATTCTCATTCCTCTACCATCTCATTGTGTCTTGGTTAGCTTGGTGAGCTTACCCTTGTCAATTTGATTGATTGCCTTGGGTCAGTATCCAATAGGAAATCCAATGATAATGAGAAAACATACTTAGTTATCTTGATTGGTTCATCCAACAACATAAACTGGTCATGTACTTGGTTGAGTACCATCCTCACCCATTTGAGCTTGAATTCCCTTGGTAGATGAATTGCATGTGTCAATCCTTTTGTCTCCAGATGTGTGTGCTCATCTTTTAATCTTCCATTCACGTACAACTTACTGAATGAAGCATCAATATCAGCTTCACACATATCTTGAATTTTTCAATGAATAAATGTGCAGATGTCTTCAAGCAACAGAACTCATGGAAGAATTAAAGATAATACTCCCATCATATCAATTTATGCGGCTATAGCTGGGGGAAACTTGTATTTAGGGTTTTTTGGTTCAACGTTCTTCACTAATACTGGTCTTTGTATTCTTAGTTCCATGATAATCTCCAAATGTGTTGAAATAACAAAATAGGGCACACTTGATAAAATACGGCTTTGAAAACACAACTCGGTAAACTAGATATTATGGAAATATCACTCAATGCTCTTGTAAATATTTAGAAATACCTTGTAATCACTTTGATTACTCTACAGAGTGATCGCTCTGCAATGTGCTCAAATACTCTTTGAAAATGTTAGGTTCAAAATGAATTACAAACTGACCTATTTATAGCTTTTCCTCAATTAGGGTTTCCAATGACTCTAATTATTTGCATCAAATGCACTTGTCAAGTCCCTTTTTACCTTTATACCGATAACATAGTCACTTTGTTTAACTGACTAAACAAAATAACCATACATTACAATTTTCAAAATAAATTTCCACAACTTATCCAAATACATCTTAATATGCTGATACAGATCTTAACTCTATTGCTTAGGAACTTATGTAAGATTTATAATAAGCATGAAGTTCCTACATACCTCTCACCGATAGGTGGAGCTCGATGCACCAGACTTGGTAGAGATGGTGTTGTCTATAGTTCCAAGTGAAGTTTTATCTTCCTGAGTCTTTCTCCTCCATGTTTTGCTCGCCTGTTCTCTGATTTCCTCAATAGTAGATGATGCACTCTTTGTAGATTCATCCTCAGTTAGTGCATCTCCTTTGAATCTACAGTTGCTTGCAAGGTGTCCTACCCTATGAAAATGGAAACATGCCAGGCCCGGGTTCCTCCATGACCTTCTGTTGAATCTTTTGTGCATCAATATACAGTTTGCAACAATGTGTCCATATCTTCCACAAGATAAGAATGAAATCCTTGTATTATAATCCCATGGTATATATGAGCCTTCTCGGTTATTATTTGTATTGTCTCAGCTAGGCATCCACTTGTCATTTATTTTCTTTAATCTGAACTCTTCAGTCTTTTGACCATACTTGTTTCAATTCTTGCAGTATCCATCAAACTTAGGTTTCCTCATGTTGTTAGCAAAATTGGTTTGACACTCAAAAGCTTGATGTCCATACTTATTACATCTAAAATAGTAACCATAAAATTTAGGTGTACTCGGTACTTTACCTTTCCTACTTCTATAAACATTAGCAGTGTGTCTAGGCTTCCGACAATAATTATAGCTTGGCTTCTTTTGTTTCGGTGGGGGTGCAGTACCTTGATCTATCTCTGCATTAGATGATTCTCCTTTCTCTATAGTGTTTTTCTCATTGAATCCAATTCTTGATCTACCATTTGGTTGTTTTTTATTCTTAACCTATTTGTCTAATGATTTCAATACATCTTCATTTCTTCTTAGTATTTCATTTGCATCCTTCTCAGCTTTCAATCTTTTGTCCATTCTTTCAATTTCAGCTTTCAGTGCTTGATTCTCAAATTCCTTTCAAGTACAATCCTGATTTGCATTCAAAAGTTGGTTGGTCATATTGTAGTGAGCTTGGGGCATCCTTAAGATTTCATTATCTTTCTCAGTTAACCTAATTTCAACTTGTCTTTTTTCATCTTCTACAATTCTCTTTCCATCCTCAGCTATTCTTTTACCTTCAATCAGTTTGGTTATTCTTAAGCTATTAGCATCAAGATCTTTCTTCATTAAATCCAATATCTCGGTAAGTGATTCATTATTTACAATTAGTTCTCTTATGGCACTCTCAGAATCATCAGTCACACTTCCTTCAGATGTAGTCTCAAGTGTATCAACTTGTTCTTGTGTAACCTTCAGTTCATCATATAATTTCCTTCTTATCCTCAGGGATTTCTCAAGTTTCTTTCTCATATCCATGGTTAACTCTTGTACACTCTCCTACTCAGATTCAAGACCATCAACTCTCTTAAACTTTCTATAAACTTCCATGACTAAGATCTTTAACTCTCAAGTGGTCAAACCTTTAACTCAAGAGTACAAGCTCTGATACCAATTGTTGGAATAACTAATGGAAAGTTGGGACTGAGGGGGAGGGGTGAATTAGTACCACTAAAAAAATTTAACCACAATTACTTATTAAACCATATACGGTTGCATGGTGATTACCGAGTTCATAACTTTGAAATAAAAGTAATGTAATGCTTATAAAATCATAACATCAAAACATTAAACAACTGAACTCATAACACCATGAAGTTGGTAACGCATAAATCCTTGGTTAGAGGATAAATATTGTGGTGGGGATGACACCCACAACATTCACTAACTGTAGTATAAAGGGTGCTCTATTAGAGCTACAAATTTTAGCTATTTCTGATAGCTTACCTGGTTAAGAGTATATATAAGACTTGTTAGGTCTACCTGGTTAAAGGATTTTTACAAAATCTACACCTAGAGATGTACCCTGTTAAAGGATTTACAAATGTAAGATCAGTTAAGATCTACCCAGTATTGGGATTTAAATCTCTTAGTACAATAGTGTCAATAACTTAACAATGTCTATAAAAATGCATCAAATGTAAATTTTGTTCAAACTCTATGTGCTCCGATATGTGTTGCCTCAATTCCCAAATTGTAACATCATTCTATTCTACTATGTTGTAGCTGAATTTCTGCTCGGTGCTCTCATCTCTGCTCTTTGTTTTTCAATAACTCCTTTAACAACAATAACAATAATAACTCTTTGTCCTTCTTCTCTGTATATCCTCTTGTGTCTCTTACACATACAAAATTCATCCAAGATATAGATGAGTTTTGACTCTTAATCTTATGTGTTAGGTACACTGTAAATTTCTCTTGACCGTTAGATCTTCTTTCCAGCTCGGTGCCCATGTCACTTTTACCTTAGTACTTGTTTTTTTTCTTGGAAATGATAAACTTTCATTTTGTCATTTAATCTCTAGCTTAGATATTCACTCTGATTTATTTGAATAGTTGATCATGTAAAAAACTGTTATAAATACTTGTATACGCATAATTAATGCTCTAACAATCACTAAATATGATCTGATTGTATTTTTAATTAACTATATAACTCCATAATACTCGGTTAAATGTTCTTCATCACTCCATGTAATATCAACTTGGTGTACTACATGCGCTCGTTGTAGTGTGTCACTCGGTAACTATAAGTGTTTGGTACTCTATCAACTCTATACTTTACTAATAGGCTCGGTGTGCATTACTAAATTGTCTTATCCTTATCTTTTTCCTTTTACTGATTGATTCTCCTTGACTCTATGAATTTGTCTAAACTAATGACAACAAACTATCTCGTAGAGATAACACTAACATCCTCCTTATTGCCTTGAAATTCTTGGACACGGCTAAGCTCCAGACATAATGCACCATTGGTGAAATTTGAATAATCTGAAAACACCAGGAATTTTCTTGAAATTTTCAGCATCTATTTTTCATGATCTAAATATTTTGTGGTAAAAAACTGATGAACTATAACTGATTGAATGTTTGAAGATGATAAGTTTATGATCACCGAGCTGCAAAAATTAAATGCAATACGTTAAATCAGTTAATGTATTATATTGTCATTGATGTCAACTTGATATAATCTAATTGGTCATATACACATTTTCATGGACTTCAAGAAACCAAAGAGATAAAGCTTATGTTATCGGTAAACATATAAATCCGGTGTTCACCGAGTGATAGTAAACATTGACGAATAGTGCACACCGATGAACAAAGAATCCCAAGTAGTTTGCAGTGTATATTGAGCACCAAAACATTGAGCATAACTAAAGTGAACCCCGAGAAGAACTGAAGGTAATGCTTGAGGACAACTAGAGTCAATAACCGAGAAAACTAAGAGGTGATCGCCGATCAGAACTGGAGTTAGGAAACAACAAAACACTTAGCTGGCAGGAGCTATAATTAGAGTTAACTGATTGATTACTTTGTTTCATCGACCATTTGAACTAAATATTTAAAGCTAGTTTTATTCACAGTTGTCAAGGATAAATCTATGGAATAAAACTAAAGAAAATCCTTAAAGATTAAATCAATGCATAGAGAGATTTGCGGATCAAGAAAGCTATCAACATTAAGAACAAGAAAGACAAGGATAGTAAACGCTGAAATAATGTTTATATAAAGAGACAAGTAATTCATTATGAAGTGAGGAATGTTGAATATAATTCTTGTGAAGATAGAAGTCTTCATGCAAATATGATCATACAGGCTGAAGGACAGACTGAAGAATTCTGTAGACACCGAGCAATAGAGAAGCAATGACATTCACCGAGTAGAAAGAAGAAAGAAAGGGAGAAAAGGAATTGAAAAGAACATTGATTAGAGAGGTATTATGGACTTACAAGAGATCTAAACATCTGTAAATTTAATTTTTATTATTGAACAGATCATTTACAATTTTAGTTTAACCATTGATTCCTAAAATATCTTAACCGAGTGGGATTTAACAGTCCTTAATGTATTAAGATACTCAAGAGTATCAAAAGGTTTTTTCTTGTTGATAGCATAGTGAATGCCTAAGGTCAAAAGACTAACCAATGGTTTTAAATCCTCTAACAAGGTTGCACTTAACAGTGTGTTTGTAACCTTTAATAGGGTTGGCTCTTTATCGAGCTCACTTCAGAAGAGTGAAAATTTTCAGTTACCAGTCCCAAGTGTTTTTTCCCTTAACAAGATTTCCACGTTAAAAATCCATGTGTCAAATGTGTATATGGTTCATTACTTTGATGTTTTTCTTTACACATTACTAAAACAGGATTGTTTGGTAAGCACTAAGTTTATTTACTGCTATTCGGTAAAGCTTAAGAAAAGGATAGATAATATATTCTCCAAGCAGTATATATATATA
>MU223638.1:1423687-1441273 GCA_018584345.1 Thuja plicata | reverse complement strand
TTACCACATACCCTGCGGCATGTGCAGTGGATGTGTGTTATAGTAGATTTATGGTTATCCATGAGATTTGTAATCATGGTTATGTAAGTTGTAATTATTATGATTAATCAGATGGAATATCTTGTTAATATGTTAGTTGTGTTTTTCTTTAAGTAATTCAACGTCATGGAACCCTTGAGTCGTGTAATCTATGTGAGTGTAAGACATGTGTATAAATGGTAATCGCTTCCGCATGATTGTATGTTTCGTTATGTTAACTTTAAAAAAAAAATTATTCAGCACACATAGTGACATGTTTAGGTTAATCTCTCTTGGGTTCCCTGGCGGGGCGTTACATACTTCATAGGATATTCCTACTTCATATCTAATTCATCATTTGACTCAGGATACTCATACAAATCAATAACATTAAATATAGGCAATATTTCCATATCAACTGGTAAATCAACTTCATAAGCATTATCACTGTCAAACTTCTTTAGTATCTTGCAAGGTCCAAACTTCTTCACCTTCACCTTACTAAGTACCAACAGGAAATATTCATTTCTTCAAATGAATCATGACTTCATCACCAACCTGAAATTCTTTATGTCTTCTAGACTGATCAAAAGTATCCTTGTATTTCTTATTATTATGTTCTAAATTAAGTTTCACTTCCTTACGCAAAGTCTTCATGTATTTAGCATAACCCTCTGCTTCAAAAATTTTCTTTTCTCCTGAGCCAAAATCATTCAAGTCTAATATTCCTTTAGGATGTATACCTATGAAAACTTCAAATGGTGTTTTTCCTATACTCCTATTCATAGAATTAGTATATGCAAACTTTGCTTGTGCTAAAACCAAATCCCAACTTCGAAGTTGATCACCAACTAAACATCTTAGAAAATTACCCAAGCTTATGTTCACAACTTCAGTTTTTCCATTTGTCTGGGGATGAAAATTTAGAACTAAACTTTAATTTGGTACCCATCTTCTTCCAAAGTGTCTTCCAGAAATAACCCAAAAACTTACTATCTCGGTCAAAAACAATACTCTTAGGTAACCCATGCAATCTCACAATCTCTTTGAAAAAAAGATAGCTACATGAACAACATCTAATGTCTTCTTACAAGGAATGAAATGTGACATTTTAGAAAATATATCCACCACAACAAATATAGAATTATTACCTTTGAATCTTAGGCAAGCCAAGGACAAAATTCATGCTATTATCTTCCTAAGGTCTATTAGGAACAGGTAATGGTGTATACAGTCTAGTATTCTGACTTACTCCTTTATCTACTTGACAAACTCTACAACTCTTCACAAATTTTTGAACATCCTTAGACATCTGAGGCCAAAAATATTTCTCCTTGAGAAAACTCAAGATCTAAGATCAATACCAAAGTATCTTGCAAGTCCACCACTATGTTTCTCCTTGACAAGATTATTCCTCATTGATCCTCTTGGTATAAACAATTGAGTGCCTTTAAACAACATACCTTAGTGAATTAAATAATCAATCCACTTATTCTATTGATCAATGTCAAATTCTTTACATTCTTTCCAAGGTTCTACAAAATCAGTATCATTCTCATACATATTCTTCAATTCATCAAATCCAATAACTTCCACTCTCATCTCTATCAACGAATTCCTTCTTCTTCTCAAAGCATTGGCAACCCTATTTGAAAAACCACTTCTATGCTTTAACACAAAAGTAAAGTTCTACATGTATTCAACCCATTTCATATGTCTCTGATTAAACTTAATTTGACTACCCAAGTACTGCAAAGCTTTATGATCCGTATACAACACAAATTCCTTAGGCATCAAGTAATGTCTCTATTTATTCAAGGATTGAAAAATAGCATAAAAGTATTGATCATACACAGACTATTTCTTCATAGCACCATTCAACTTCTCACTATAAAAAGAAACAGGTTTACCTTCTTGACTCAATACTGCTCCAATTGCACTTCCACTTGCATCAAAATCAACTTGAATTACTTTACTAAAATTAGGTAAGCCAACATAGGTAATTATGAGACCTTCTTCTTCAATGTTTCAAAACTTTTATTAGCTCCATGTGTCCATCTGAAGTCCTTCTTATCACCTCTCATTGTCTCTGTCATCTCATTACAAATAGAACTGAAATTCCTTATGAAATTTCTATAAAAATAGCTAACCCGTGAAAAGATCTAACTTCACTAGCATTCTATGGTGTAGTTCATTCCACTATTGCTCTCACTTTCTCAAGGTCCATCTTCAATCCATCATCTGAAATCCCAAATACGCTAGCTCCTCTTTCATGAATGAACACTTCTTAAAGTTAATTAGCAAATTCTCTTCTTTCAACCTGTGCAACACTTGTCGTATATGTATCAAATGATCGTCTTTACTCTCACTGAATATCATAATATCATCAAGATAAGAAATCAAAAACTTACCCAATAATTTCTTCAGAACTTCATTCATCAACCTCATAAAAGTACTCGGTGCATTAGTCACACCAAAGGGCATAACCAACCATTCATACAAACCTTATTTTGTCTTGAAAGAAATCTTTCATTCATCACCTTATCGAATTCTAATATGATGATAACCACTATTCAAATCAATCTTGGTAAAGTATCTTGCTCCACTCAAACAATCCATGATATCACCCATCCTAGGCAATGAAAATTAGTATTTCATTGTGATCTTGTTTATAGATCTTGAATCAGTACACATTATCCATTCTATATTCTTCTTAGGTGCAAGCACTGTAGGTACTACACAAGGACTCAATATTTCTCTGATAAAACCCTTTTGCAACAATTCATGAACCTGTCTATTCAACTCTTTGTTTTCTACAGGTGTCAATCTGTGTGGTGCTTTATTTGGAAAACTAGCTCCTAGGATCAAATTCATGCAATGAATAATGATTTTAATAGGAGGTAACCCATCAAGTACATTATCTAATATGATGTCATTAAACTCTGCCAGCAACCCTTCAAATTCCATAGGTGTCTCAGTTTCCATAATCAGTGAGGTCAGAATCAAAGCATAAAATACATCATCTCTCTTTAGATCCTTGAAATATTTGTTTCCTTCCATCAAAGAAACCCTTGCATAAGTACAACTTTCACTCTTAGGTTCCTCTGTCATGGGTAAAAATCCTTGTTTCTTTCCATTAGTCACAATAGTATACCTATTCATTATTCCATCATGTATAGCTTTCCTATCATATTTCCATGGTCTACCCAACAATATATGGCAACAATCCATATGCATAATATCACAGAGAACTATCATGATAATCTCCAATCTTAAATTTTACAATACATTTTTCACTTACCAACAACTTATGATCATCTCTAATCCAAGAAATTTGATAGGGCTTAGGGTGTTTCATCCTTGGTAAGTTATTCTTAGTAACCAAATCCTATGATGCCAAATTATCTAGACTCCCACTGTCAATGATTATCTTGTAACATTTCCCATCAATCTTACATTTAGTCTTGAATAAACCCTTTCTCAAAGGATCCTCTTTAGCTTCTTCACTCCACAAAGTTCTTATGATCGTCAATTTCTCTTCATATTTTGGTTTGTTCATTGAATCTTCCTATACCAGGGCATTTCTGCTACTACCAACCTTCTTACATTCAAATGCTCTATGTCCTTCTTCGTCACATTTAAAACAAGTGCCCTTGAACCAATTCATGTATTTTCTCTTGCGATCATCATTCCTAGGGTATTTTCCTCTTGAATAACTTCTTCTATCTTTGTAGGAATTCTCTCCTTTCCATTATTTCTTTGCTTTGTCTTGATCTATTTTGTTTTGCTCGGATCTGCCACTTTCTCCATAAGATTTGCCTCTGCCTCTAAGGAATCTACCACCTCTACCTCTTTTTCTTTGCTCATGTCTCTTGTTCAACTTCTCTTTAGCCTTTAGGGCAAACTGATAGGCTTCTAAAATGTTATTCATCTTTACCAAACTTATCTCATCTTGTATAGCAGTCCTTAATCCATTCAGATATCTAGCAATTCTTTCAATCTCATCATCCACATGTCCAGATCTAATATCCAATTTGTATAATTCCTTGGTATATTCTTTCATAGTAGTATCCCTTTGATTAAAATTTTGAATTATCCTTATCAAACTGATTTGGTAATCTCCTGGTAAGAATTTTCCTTTCAACTTGTTAACCATCTTATCCCATACTTTAATCTTATCTTTACCTCTTCTTTGTTGATCAAGTTGCATGTGCTCCCACCACAAGGAAGCATGACATTTCAATTTCGTACCAGCAATCTTCTCCTTCCCATCCGTATGAGTGCCTTCATAATCAAAGTATTTTTCCATCTCAGAGATCCAATCCATCAATGTATCTGAATCCAACTTTTGATCGTATTCAGGAGGACTAAAGTGTGGCTTAGCATTCACACTAGTCAAAGCCCTCAGAAATATTTCCTTGCCCTGATCTAGGATATGTTCGTGTTCTTCTCCTTCTTCTTCTATGTCTATTTCATCTTCACTAACATCTTCAATAGGTCTTCCTCTTCTTTGGGTTTTTTCAACAACTTCTAACCTAGTAGCAATCTACCTTAACATATCCATTACTATAGGATCTGCATCTCCCCTTCCATGAACCATCTTTGCAACCCTCTACAATAATAGGTCAGATCTTATAAATCTACCACCCACAACCAAATAAACTAGGGTCTGCAATAAAATAACCTTGCTCTGATACCACCTGATGTAGTGCAAAGGTAGGAGAGTCCCCAATGGAGATGTCCAACCTCACAGCTAATTGTAAACAACAAAAATTTTCCGAGAGACTACAAAATCTATAGATATATTCATCAAGTAACCAAGTACATGTTGGATCATAAGGCCTTCCTAGTTAGGGCCAATTACAATTACAAAATATGATCTAAATAATCATGCTAAGCTTCTAACTGATCAATTTATCTTTCTTACTTTTACATCACTTCCTTACTCTCTCTACTTTTACACAATCTACTGACTCTCTATATAACGAAAATTACACAAGTCAGTCAAAATTTACATTCCCCAAGAAGGAAACGTATTACAAATATAGGTCCTAGCCAAAACACAATAATGATCTATGATCGGTAAAATAAAAAGAGAAATCATAGGGAACAATCCCCCAAGGAATAAAGAACAACGAGCTAAGATCACAATGACCAATAATCCAAGAATCTTGATCACAACACAAATCTCTAGAAGATCCTGTCTTATCATGAACACATTACCCATGACCAAGAAGAGAAGAAAATTTCAACGCTCTATCAAAATAAGGAGATGCAATCATAGGAGAATGATCCATGAACATCCCAAAATAGGAAACTATGAGCACAACCACTAACTCGCACGGGATCATGACTGCAACTAAACTTTGGCTAAAATCAAGAACGGGAATATAAACCAAAACACTACAGAATGCAAGATAGCTTATAAACCCAATATGCTCATGCATCAGAAGTGGATAGCATTTTAGATGTCATTGATCATCTTTATTGCTCAACTATAGGTTCCCAATTGGTCCTTCATAAAAAAAATTGTGACTAGACCCAACCCCATCCACTAGGATCCTCACAAGTGGTATAATATAAACCATGGTAACATCACCAAGAACATTGGCATCCCCCTTAGGCTTGGAGTTTCTTACAAAGACATGTGATATTTTTTCATTCAGAAAATGAAAACCAAGTTAATGAACTAGAGTAAATGATTTCTATCCATGACTAGTAGAATCTAAGTGTCATAAAAGATCCTCTTAGCTAGTCATATTTATATTTCTTTCAATTGGATTGTTTTGGAACCCTACTAAAAATATATTACCTAACTTATTAGAAATTTCCTTTGGGTCAAATGGGCTAGAAAGAAGGGTATAACCATCCTATTTTATCTTCATTAGATTCAACCAGAGGCTAGAGAAGATCCATAAATTATTGACTTAGCCTCTGGGGAACTTGACTCATTAAATAATGCATCATTAGTACCCTTGAAGGCAAAATCCCTGAGAAATATCTAACCTAAGTTGCATAATCTAAACAACCACAATTAGTTACTTGTAGAAGGATTTTAGTTGGAAAGAAAAGATCTTAGAGGCCCCCAACTTTAAATCAAATGACTCTATCTCGTTTAACAATATTTGTAAAGTGTGGAAATATACCTCTTCAAAGTTATCTTAATATAATTAGTCGCTCGATCATTATTCAATATTCACCTAAAACTATACTTGGTAGAATACAATAATTTAAGTTGATGGTGCCTCTTTAGACGCTATTCCAAAATTCTAGGATAAATAAATTTTCAAAAATATTATTATGAAATAAAAATTTCTAGCAATTATAAACATTTTCATATAGGCCCAAGAGAAATATATATGTAGACAAGTAATCAAACTCATTCACATAAAGAATAGACAAATATACCATGAAGATTACATGAGATATATTATAAGAATGCTCTCATTATGTAAAATGATAGATTCCAAAAACATCCACACTTAACATATTATTCAATAATAAAACATTATAATACACCTTCATGTCTCGAGCCAGAAAATATGTAAGACTGCTAACCTTTCATGAATAATTATGATTTGAGCAAAAAGAGATAGCGAGTGCACAATTGAGAAGTTATGAAGCTGTTAGTTAGGTCATCGCCCAGTCGCTGAAGATATAAACCAAGGCCAAAATAGATGGCGAGTGTGCGACTGGTTAAAGTGAAAGGTCACACCGCTCACTTGCAAGGACTATTCTGGGTATGAGTAAAGTACAGTAGGTTGGTGACAGATTGACAAGTGGCTAGTTTTAGGCTTACGAGTGCAAAAAGAGAAAAGTGTACACTCTTTTCCAGCAAGGATCAAATCATGTGAATTAATGGTAGCATTAGTGACAGAGAGATGATTGCATGACACTGCAAGTGCGAGAATTTGGCATTCAAGTGGACAAGACACTGGATTTAATGGTTATAAGTATGAATGATTAAACTTGATTCTATACAGTTATCATTTTCTACATTCTGAGATTTTTTGTGAGAGCAACAGAGCCATTTTATCTGAGATAGTAATTTGAAGAAGAAAGATGAGTCAAGATATTGTTCCCGCTGCCTCGCAAGGGTCTGAGAAGAAGAAGGAGGTTACACTAAAGAAGTTTGTCGAAGAATTTGCTGAGTTGTTGCCCGGGACTTTGAACGCAAACAATGTGAATTGGGATGAATGGAAAGATAAATGGTACCAATGTAGAAACTTGGTCACCCCGAATTACACTGGTAATGCCCTATTCCATTATTTCTAGAATAATAGGATTAAAGTAGTCCCAATTTGCAATCCATGGGATTTGAATATGGAGAAATTGATTGTGCCTGATGTCTATGTTGACATAGGTCTTATTAGGGAACTAGCTAAAAACTACTGCCCAGTAGCTAGGGTAATCAGGAAGAAGAATAAAGAGACCCTAGTTTCCATAGATAGGAGGTCAGTGGCAGAAGTATTCAGAATCACTGGTGCATTGTGCACAGATATTGATTTTAAAAAGATTCAAGCAGACTATGTCAAAAGAGAGCATTTAATTAAGCAATATGAAATGCCCAAGTTCATGCCCAGAGTAGATAGGCACCTGGTAAAAATCTCAGACAATCTCAAACCACCTTTTGATTTATCCCTGTTTCATCACTATATAAAGTGCACGATTTATGGTTGTGTGCTAAAATGTTGACACACTTCTATGAATCATTCCATCCAAGGTTGCTCAAGAATGAGGCCTCAAATATCGATCCATAGCTCTCTAGTCATGGAGTACAAAGGTTTCAAATGGAGGCCCTCAGATTGACCTAGTTAGTGCCTATGCAAGTACACCATGAAACAAGAGATTCAAATGCATGAAAATGAGATCTACTCTATATGATTGCAATGCATGAAATGAAATTAATCTAAATGATAACAATGCATGATTAATCTATGAAAGGAAATATGCAAATCTAATCTATGAAAATAAACATGAATCTAATCTACATGAAGAGCCATGAATGCAAGAAGAAGAAGACAAGAAGATAGAGAAGTTGCAATATCCAAGCTCAAAGTGCTCAAATCCTCCTCCAAAATTGCTCTCCAAACCTGCAGCATAACAATGCTATGAAAACCTAATATGAATGATTAATGATAGATGATCATCAAATGAGAAGGAGAGATTTTCTTATATAGGAAAGTGAACGGTTGAGATTAAGAGGCAAAAATCCCACCACTTCGGAGGATGTGAAGAAAAAGGGATTTTTATTTAATTTTCATTTAATTTATTTCCTTTTTCATCAATTAAAGTGCTTTAAGTGGGGATTTTTATTTATTTAATTAAAACAGGGGTTTTCTTTCAATTAAATAAATTAGAAGAATTTTATTTAATTAAATGGGAGGAATTGAATTTAATTAAATAAGAGGAATTTTATTTAATTAAAAGGGAGAAATTTACTTTAATTAAATAAGATAAATTTAATTCAATTAAAAGGGAGATTAAATCTTTTAATTATGCATGTGAAAGGGTTATGCATGCAGGTGTTCTTGGGAGAATAGGTGTCTACCTATTCTAACAACAACCACCTCACATCCTCCCCAAGTTTGTTCCTCTTAGGGTTGCATTTCTAGAGTTTGTTTGGCAAATCACTTGGGTTGATAAGGAATTTTTGGAGGGACATAAGAAGGAAACTTTTAACCCTAGGTTATGGGTGGGTTTTGGTTTTTCCATTGGGAAAAGGGTTTTTGATTTGATAAATGACTTCTTGAAGCAGTATAAAATGTCCACAGTAGTTCCTAGATTTTGTGACCCAGAATAGTTTGTACAAATAGCTTTGAAGAGAATGACTCCTTGGAAAAAGATTAGAGATCATGAGCCACTTGATGATGAGGATGTTGTAAGGAACAAGTTAAATAAGCAAGAAGTCCAGGACAAGAGAAGGAAGTGGAATGACCTCCTTAGGGCAGAGTCTGAATGGAAAGAGTCAGATAACTCTTTCTCTGGTTTTTTTCCCAGATCTCCCATACTTGCAAAGAATAGAGGAGATGCTTAAGTCCTATGACACCCTAATGGTACAGGTACCAAAATTTAGTGTTGAAGATGCACAATCTAAAGGGTCCCCAATTCCAGTTGCATTACATGACCAAGAACACCAAGAACAACAGCAAGAGGAAGAGCACCAGGAAGAAGAAGAGGCCGGTGAGGAAGTCACATCGGCTAGAGATCCACCAAGGAAGAAACAAAAGAAGGAGCACAAGTTGGTGCGGGACAGGAAAAGTATGGCCAAGGCCATGATCACTGAACATGGTAGATATTTCAGAAAATTGAAAAGTCAATTACAGAAAGAGCCTCAAGTTGAGGGCCAAGGAGATAATCAAATGGTGCTATTTGAAAAGGATGACAAGAGGGTCATGATGGCTAATGAATTCGTGAAGGATGATGAATTCATAAAGTCTGAAGAGTTCAAGATTTTCTTGATTAAGTTAAAACAAAAGGACTTGAGGCAAGGGTTGATTGCAGATGAGGAAAATGCAGATAAGAATGAAGAAATTGTAAAAACACTCCAAGATTATGATCCTGAGAGTGAACAAATCACTGTGGAACAAGCTAGGTTGCTGGTATAGAATAGTGGTGTAATGTTGATGCCTGGTTGGGATCTACAATCCACATTCATCATTGATTAGATCAGGAGGCAAGAGGGTCCTCTATTAAAAATAGAGTTTGGAATGGATGAAGTATTGAAAGGATCAGGATTTGATCCTAAGTCCAAGACCCTAGCAATATGGTCATTAGCTCCTGCCACACAAAATCCCTTGGTCATAACTATCAGAGAAGAAAAAAGGGCAGACAGAATGATATGGAATTTGCAGAATACTTTTGTAGACACCCTAAAATAGACAGGCTTGCGACTTTACATTAAAAACACTAATTTTTATCTATTAATTAATGGTTTTTTAATCATTAATTAATCATCTATTTTCCCGTAAATTCATTCCCCAAATCATCTAATCAAATTCCCAAAATTAATTAAATAATTAATTTTATTTAATTAATTAGTTTTAATTGATTAATTACCATTAATTAATTAATTACCATTAATTAATTAATTAAACTCAATTTCATATAGTTTAAATTTAAATATTTAAACTTACTAATTAAATTCTTCCAATTAAATTAATTTAATTTCATCAAATAAAGCAATTCTTAATCAAAAAGAATTCAATTATCTCACATGTTGAAAATAATGATTAAATAAATGAATTAAATATTCATTTATCTTCAAAGAGATAACTCCAATCAGATCACATGGGTTACTCCACACATCTCTCCAGTCCACATGAGTAACTTCACCCACCTCTTCAGTTCAAAAAGGTAACTCATAATTAGCTCTTCAGTCAACCAAGCTTTATCTCCTCTTTACCAAATGAAGAGGTGGAGTTTACTGATGGCTTCTCTAGTTCCTTTTAATCTCAACCATTAATCTCCCTATCTCTGGGATTGATCTCAACCGTTCATTTCATCACCATTTCCTATATAATAAACCCTTCATAACCATTTGAAGGATCCAAGATTTCAAGCTCTTGTGTGCCATTACTCCATCAGTTTGGTTCTAGCATTCAAGTCATCTTGCGATCACACACCCATTTCAATTAGCAACTTCTCAACACTTCTCATGTCATAGACTTTGCCCTGCCAATATTGAGCATCAATAACAGCGTTTCAGAAGGAGTAGAGAGAGACAATAGAAGCTTCAAGCGTCGTGGGGTTTGCATTCATTTCTTTTCTTTTCTCTTGCTTGTACATTTTATTGATTATGTTTCATTGTTATTCGTTTTAGTAGTATTGTGTATTTGGTTTATATCATTTGTGAAACCTTTGCTACTGACCCTCGCCTTTGGAAAGCTTGGGAACCATGGATCATGAGAAAGAGAGGCGTATATTTTGGTGAACCTGACGTAAAACAAACAGCCCAAATATCTCTTGCAAATGAAGAACCAGATTGATCAACCACGGTCGTACGGTCGTAAATTTAAAAATTTGACTTTTCTTTGACATTTGTATTATTTCGTAGTTGCTGGTATTTTATCACAATCGAAAAAACTATGCCGCAATCGACTGGTTTAATACCGCAATTGATTACAGGCTTTCGCAGTATTATTCTATCTATTTCTGTCTTCTTTCTTTGGGTACTTTGCTACAATTGGCCAATCCGTGCCACAATTGAATGAATTTTGCCACAGTTGCCTGATCCGTGCCACAATCGACAGCATTTCTCCGTAGTTGCCAGTGCTTTACCGCAATTGACAGAAGTTTGCCGCAGTTGCTAGAAGTTTGCCGCAATTGCAGAAATATTGCAATATTAGATCCAAATCTTCTGCCCTTCTGTTTCTAATTTGACATTTTTTTCAGTTTCTGTGCAGGATTGGACCAAATCACTGAGGACAGAGAAGGGTAAGTTCTGGTAAGCATCATTTGTTATTTCAAAGTTACATATATTCTCATTTGGCAAATAATCCTTTTTGGTACTAACCTATTTAAACAAAGCTAACTAAAAGGAATTCATTTGTCGATTTGGGTTTAAAAAGAATAGTGCTTACAAAACGTATCACATCTCATATTTTGGATTTGGGCTTAAAATTGACGTGAGGATTAAAACTGAACAAAGGCAAAAAATCTCTCAATTTGGTGCATTAAAATTGAACAAGCAATCAACACCTACTTTTGGGCTTAAAATTGAACATTGGTGCTTGTATGGTGGTGTAGCTTAGTTCACACTTTAAAATTTGGAGCTTAATCGATTTACCTTGTGTCTTGAGTTTTGGGTGCATTTGCACAAACTGTTAGATTACAAACCTTTACTTTTTTAGAAAGGCATGTTCAAGGAATGTGCTTCTTCCTCAGAGGATGACCTTAAACCGTTAATTCTTCTGATCGGTATATAAAGAAGGCGCAAACCAAAGTTTTGTCTTATCTAGCCAAGCTCGGGCGAGGCATGTTGATAATTGTCTAGATCAGGTGAATATCCCTAAGGAGCCAGCATGTTCAACTAGGCTCTTAAGTGAGTCACGCACGTACAAACCAATTGGAGAGACACCACGAACCCTTACTACAACCTTGATTAATTAGAGGCCAACCCATTTTACCTCTGAATAGATACCTTATTATAGTGCAAGGGGTTTCAGAATTCCCCCCCAAGATTCCCAACATATGTGTCCCATGGTATTTGTGTAGTGACAGAGATCTTCACTCCACGGCAACAATACCTGGAAACAAAAAAAACATGGGCACCTACGTCGTGGACCTTCGTGTGCTAGTAGCGTGACAATTGTTGTGTGAGCTAATGAACATTCAAGCATTGGGCCTATAACATTGTATTCTAAAGCCATTGACCTAGATTAATCTGAGTGTTCAATGTTGAGACCTCGTAATAACCTTGCAACTTGAAAAAGATGTAGAACATACATAATTTCAGTCTTCATTCTTCAAAACACAGTGTCTATTGTGCTTGTTCCTTTGATCAATTTTTGAAAATGCAAAAAAAAACATCCAAACTGTCAAAACGAGTCAAACATGTTAAAGTCTAGGGTTGTCAATGTTAACTGTCTTGCAAATCAGAAGCATTGTTCCAGAAAATTCAAAAATATCAAGCAGTGATACTTATCCTCTAGTCTTTTTTAGACTGTTCCTCCTTTACTGCAATTTCCCACATTGTGCCACAATTGAAGGAAGTTTGCCACAGTTGATCCATTTATTGCCGCAATCATCGTGTTTATTACCGCAATCAGTGATAAACTACCACAATCGACCAGTTATTTTACCACAATTGGTGAAATTGTACCGCAATTGACCAGATATACTATATTCCTATTTTGACCTAAAACCTTGAAATAATTCTTCATTTGGTGTCCAAAACTAGTTTCTATCCTAGAAAAATGTGAAGAACATTATGCGAATCTCTAAACATTAAATATTACTCTTTCTCTGTAAAGCACGATTATTGTCAAAAACATTGTTAGTTCAAAAGCTAAGACTCGAAATACCTTGATCTCATCATATCAAAAATCATCATCTTTATCAAAGTGACTTTGTCCAAGGAAAAGGTTTGAAAATATTATCTTTTATCATCACCACTTTGAGATCAAGTTATATCAAAATTTGTCCCTAGAATTACCCTTGTCCAAAACATAACTCGGACTTCCTCAGAAAGGATCTTCTTCCTTGTTTGTTTTATATCACTTGTTTTAGTTAAACAACCTAGACCGCACTATGTCTCAAACACCTCATGGAGGACCTTACACAAGGTCTAAGACTAGAACTCAACCTGATGAGTCATATATCAATTGTTTTCCTGCTTGGGAAACATAGCAAGAGAATGATCCCTTCATGAACACCAGTTCTGCTCTCTTTATTGAACAGCCCCGTGGGGCAGTCTTTTTCCAAGATATCACAGAAGAAGAACTTGAAGATGTGGAGCAAGATGCTTACTCCACAAAAGTAGTTGATGCTGTTGTAGAGCAAAATCCTAAATGTTACTTGGCCATGCTAATAAAGAAGGGAGTCAAACTCCCCGCTGAATTCAATGTATCGACTATATGACCCGAAAACCCTCTCGTAGGTCAAAACACTACTCAAACTCCTCAGATACTACCTGTTGTGTCATAGATCTTTCCACCATTGGTTTTACCCACATCGACATAGACTGTATCCAATCAAACCAATGAACCGACCTAGGCCAGCACATCATCTACTTAAAGCATGACAGGCTCACAACTAAGTGCACCCATGGTCACTAGTATGCCTCCACCTTTGGTCTCATGGCCAGGACAATCAAGCTCTCATGCTATGCCTTCCATCCCACCAAACACCAACTATTCTGAAAATATGTCGCTATAGCAGTCAATTCATACTAGTTTTGGGATCAACACCTCATGCCCGCAAGGATCCATCTTTGCAGGAATGACTTACAGTCAAGGCCCACCCAAAGCTACATCTTTGCCCATTCTAACACCAATCCAACCTCTGCAACAGAAACCCCAACTTAAATTGCCTCAAAACCAACCACCACAACAGCAACCCTAGCTTCAGTTTCCTCAAATCCAACCCCAGTGACAGCAACCCTAGTTTCAAACCCAACCTCAGCAGCAACAATATCTACCCCAGTATTATCAATCTCAGTTTCAATCACAATAGCAAACACATCAAAACCCTCCATGGGCTACTCACGTCCCTCCAGTTACAAATCACTCGGTGGGGAATCAATATCAAGTCCCTAGGATGAAATCCTATGTTCCTACTCAAGAGATACAGAGGCGCAACCTCATACCCACCATAGCACAAAGGAATGTCCACACACACCAGCCTCAATATCAAACAGACATGTTAATGCAACAAATGCAAACCCTTCAAACCCAAATGATGGATATGAAAAATCAGGGGAAAACTAAGTCCTATACTGCAGAGGATTTATACCCATACCCCTTTGACCGTTCTCTTCACATGTCTTCATTCCCTAATTACTTCTCGGTACCAAAATTTGACAAATATAGGGGCAGCACCAACCCTATTGAACATATCCGAGATTTTTTTGCTAGTTGTGTCGAAGTCGCTCATGATGAGACATATCTAATGCGACTGTTCCCACAAAGCTTGGTCAGACCAACAATGGAATGGTTCTCACATCTACCTCATGGCATTTAGTCTTGGGGAGAATTGGCTAAAAATTTCATAGCTCACTTCCATCATAACATCGAGTGCAATGTCAGCATCAAGGACCTTTGCGATATCAAACAGAAAGATGGAGTCTTTTGTGAAATTCCTACAAAGATGGAGGAATATAGCAAACTGCATAACGTATGATGTGCCCAAACAAGACTTAATAGTCATGTTTGTTGACAATCTAATCCCAGACATGTCATTCACAATAGAGTTACAGTTAGCTTTGAACTTCACACAACTCATCGAAAGAGGAGTTCGTTGTGAGAAAAACTTAGTCAAAAGAGGAATCCTTGCAGATCCCACACAAATGAATATGAATAAAAATGCAATGGAAAAAGCTAAGTGATGGAACAAAAACAAAAATGTCGCTAGCGATGGTGTCATTAATGTGAAGACAGTCAACTACACACAACCCAAGGTGTCACTGCAAGGCGCACCTGTGGCCAACCAAAAACCCACAGGGCCCACTCAACAAGCATACACCCAAAACCAACCTCCCCCTGTACAAGCGGTCGCTGTGTCAAACAATCAACAACAGAATCAACACAAACCATGGTTTCAATTCCAGCAACGAGATTTTGCACCATTAGAAGAGCCAATAGAATCGGCTTTACACAAGTTGATACAATCAAACACTATCACTCTCCCAGAAATTGGAGAATTTGAACAAGATGAAAACAAACCGAGGTGGTATAATGACAAAGATTTCTGTGAGTTTCATCAGGTGAAAGGGCAGAAAATAGCTAATTGTTACCGATTGAAACACGCTATCCAAGATCTGATTGACATAGGGATCATCGATGTGACAAATACTCAAACCAAAGGCACAACTGATAACACTATATTCAACGATACCTTTAGTGATCACAAGGGAAAAGCCTCTGGGTCTGGTGGACAAACAAAACAATTTAACTGTACATATGCCAACAGTGATAATGTCATCAATTACCTCAATCCTTTAGATAGCCATGTGGCTACAATCACTATTAAAGACCAAGGTAACAATTGTGTTGTAACAATGCTTTGCGCCAGAGTCATCTTGCAAGGAGTACCATCCTCAACTACTACATCACCCAATCCTATAGAAAACTCGGATCCAAAAAAAAGCATAGTGGACCAACTAAAGTGCACCTGCCCAGATCTCCATGTTTGACCTATTGCGCATATCTCTGCAGCATAAACTGGCACTTGACCAAGCACTTTAGAATGCAGTTGTCCCAAGGGACATAACACCTGAGAGCTTCCAAATGATGGTCAGCCATATAGAATCTAACAAACATGCCACACTCATAGACCGTGATGTGTCACCGCATAAACCCCTGTATAATGATCCTCTACACTTACTTGTCTAGATCCAAAAAAGCGTTGTTCGTAGGGTCCTTTTTGATGGTGGAGTTGGGTTAAAAATATGTACTCTAAAGTTAATCAAGCAAATGGGATATTCAGAATCAAGCATTGATGTCACAAGGAGGATAAATATCAAAGCCTATGATGAAGAGGAAAGGTCCTCTAAGGGTGTTATCAGTCTACCTGTTTGCATTGGTCCTGTGGTAAAAAACACACCCTTCCAAATCTTAGACCTTGAGTTGGGATACAAAATGTTACTAGGGAGACCTTAGATACATGAAATGCAAGTTGTACCTTCGACATACCATCAGTGCATCAAGTTCCCACGCCAGGTTGAGGAGATCATCATAGAGGGAGATCCCAATCCCTTCCAATATTGTAATGTGGTCCAAATCAGCACTGATAACCAGGTACCATCAAACCAAGATGCAAGCATCCCATCCTCTTCAGATTCGAATCCTAAGGATGTCACATGAGTGGCAGGAAAGATAGTCATTAAACAAGATGCAAGCATCTCATCCTCTTCAGATTCAAATCTTAAAGATATCACCTAGAAAGAAGGCAAGATATCCATCATGGATAAGGGTTGTGGTGAATACAGATATCAAGAAGCTTTTACCATCACACACATTCCTCAAAGCCCAAGAACTCATGGCATGCCACAACCTGTTATTGCAATAGAAACTTCGTAGCCTGTTCTATTCAAATGTCCACCCACAACCTTTGTTCGATGGGGAGACATAGCGGAAGAAAATCCTTTTGAAAAAGACATCAATACCTGGTTATACCAAGATTCCCCTGAGATAATCCGACCCCTATTACCCTTATCAAACTATGGTAATGGTTACACAATGATACAAAGATTTGGGTACGATGGAACAACCGGGCTGGGGGAAAGACAACGAGGAATATATGAATTGCCTCTCCCACCAACCCAGAGAAACACAAGAGGTTTAGGCTATGGACAACAGAGCACTAGTCTTGTGATCCAAGACATTCAAGTCAATCAAGAGCAAATAGCAGAGATGCACCGGGGGCACAACACAGAGCATATCCTAATAGGCAACATATTAGCGCAGTTGTTGCCTGTCGAAGAGGGAACCACACAATCCCAAATAAACCTACACATAGAAATCAATAATAACCAAGGAAGTGAGACATCAGACGAACATTCTATTAAGACTAACTCCCATGAGTATGAGTGGAGATCCCTTCATGACTTTGAACCTTCAATCCCATATTTTTTCCCTCAGGCTGACATTATCATAGAAATAGCAGACCTATTTGACCAACTGACCATTACCGAACAACCTTGCATAGACAAACATGTCATTTATCAAACCTCAAGTGGTGTGTCCACATCACAGTCCAATTTTGTAGGCACCATATCAGCAGTCCCATTCAGTCAACTAGAGCCAAACAGTAGTGAAAGTGTCTGTCTTGTACACCCTAAGCTTATAGAGTGGGATCAACAAGGGCCACCTGATCTAGATGTCTTCGAGAATGATGAGGTGATAGCTC
>MU223638.1:1379099-1414346 GCA_018584345.1 Thuja plicata | reverse complement strand
CTAAATTCATTCCCCAAATCATCTAATCAAATTCCCAAAATTAATTAAATAATTAATTTTATTTAATTAATTAGCTTTAATTGATTAATTACCATTAATTAATTAATTAAACTCAATTTCATATAGTTTAAATTTAAATATTTAAACTTACTAATTAAATTCTTCCAATTAAATTAATTTAATTTCATCAAATAAAGCAATTCTTAATAAAAAAGAATTCAATTATCTCACATGTTGGAAACAATGATTAAATAAAAGAATTAAATATTCATTTATCTTCAAAGAGATAACTCCAATCAGATCACATGGGTTACTCCACCCATCTCTCCAGTCCACATGGGTAACTTCACCCACCTCTTCAGTTCAAAAAGGTAACTCTTAATTAGCTCTTCATTCAACCAAGCTTGATCTCCTGTTTACCAAATGAAAAGGTGGAGTTTACTAATGGCTTCTCCAGTTCCTTTTAATCTCAACCATTCATTTCCCTATCTCTGGGATTGATCTCAATCGTTCATTTCATCACCAATTCCTATAGAATAAACCCTTCATAACCATTTGAAGGATCCAAGATTTCAAGCTCTCGTGCGTCATTACTCTGTCAGTTTGGTTCTAGCATTCAAGCCATCTTGCGATCACACACCCATTTCAATTAGCAACTTCTCAACACTTCTCAAGTCATAGACTCTGCCCCGCCAATACTGAGCATCAATAACAACATTTCGGAAGGAGTAGAGAGAGACAATAGAAGCTTCAAGCATTGTGGGGTTCGCATTCATTTGTTTTCCTTTCTCTTGCTTGTACATTTTATTGATTATGTTTCATTGTTATTCGTTTTAGTAGTATCGTGTATTTGGTTTATATCATTTGTGAAACCTTTGCTACTAACCCTCACCTTTGGAAAGCTTGGGAACCACGAATCACGAGAGAGAGAGGCGTAAAACTTCAGATACAGAGATAGCTCAGTTAATGACACAAGTTTCATTCATGAACCTGGCAAAGTTTGATGACCCGTCCAAGAGGTATGAAATGACTTTTGGCCAAATGATGGCCCTAGCAAAGAAACATGAAGAGGTGGTGGTCCAGAACCACACATTAGAATAAGAGATTGCTAGATTAAAAGGGGAGTTAGTAGAGAGCAGAAGAGAAAAGACTCCAATCCCCGAGGAAGTAGCAAAAGTTGTGACAGATGTTGCTATTGGAGTAAAGGAGGATTCGGCATTGGCAGAAGACCAATCCAAAGAATTATCATAGGAACAAAGCATAAATGCTATGTCTGTTATATTGCCCATATTGCAGCACAGGATTGATGTTCTAAAATAGAAAATTGACATAGTGTATACACTATATGTGTCATTAAAATAAGCTTCAAAGATAGCTGCATAAGCTATGATTTTCTTAGAACCCATTTTCAAAGTGTGGTCAGGGAGGGAAAGGCTCGTGGATAAATTAAAAACCGCTATGTTATATAGTGATGAATTCCCAGATAAAATAATAGATACCATAGAGATGATTAGTGAGCTAAATGACACCTTTTCCTTCTTCAATGGCAAATCTGATTTGATAGACAACAAGTTGCAGCTATTTGGTGATTAGTGCCCATCCCTGATCCCAAAAATTTATGATGAAGCAGGTGTTTTAAAAACACAATCAAATTGGATAGTTGTATTTGATGGCATACTAAAAAATGAAGATATAAAGCAACGCTTGGAAAAGGATACAAATGCTGAATATTGCAATGAATTAATTTATACCCTTTTCAAGATTGAGAGAGATATGGCCAAGTTCATTTCTGAGGCCAGAACTACCATTGATGCCAGTGGGTAGAAGCTGTTGCAAAGTTGGAGAAAGAAAAAAACCTTTGATTGGCCCACTGTCAAAGAGGTGAACAGGTGGGAGGCAAAAGTGAAAGGATAAGGAGGATACTGTCAACAGCAACAAAAAATCTTATTCATACTTTGCCAACGATTGCCACCCGTGTTCTGTTGCAAGTTTTTGTTTCTTGTTTGTTGCAAAGTTGTTACAAAAGATTTTTTAAATCTTTCCTAGTAAGTCAGTAGCTTGTTGCATCCTTAGTTATAAAAGGATTCCAAGACTACTGGGAAAGGAGATAGCCATTTAATTTTGAGAATGCAAGTATAATTGTATAAACTCTAGTTTAAGACCAATCCAATAGGGTTTTTTGAAAATTACTGTTGAATGTAGCAAGCAATCTTGATTATGAATGAGAATAAGATCCATTGAAAGTTTCTAAAGCGTATAATGAGTATTGTGTCTTCATTGTAATATTTTGAATTTTATTTAAATTGAATATTTGAGGAATGTCCAATTTATATGTCTGTCAGGCAGATTATGAAATAGTTTTAGGGTTCTTTCAAGGAAAGACTAAAATTGCCTTAGAAATATTTCAGTAAGATTCAGGGTATATAATGAATTAATTTAGTATGTGTGTTAAGATAGATATATAAGGTATATCTATGTTTATGTCAAAAGCCATAATTCTTTTAAGTTCATGATCAAATTGATTGAAATTGTTCATAAGTGACTCCATGCCCTGGGGTTAAGCACTAGTCTGTTTCCATTCGAAATAGGTGACTATCACTATCAAAATTGATCTTTACCTTTATGTGTTAATCTATTCCAATAAATATTACAGTGATCAACTCTTGTAATTCCATTCATATTCTACTGGAATAATTTAGTGATTTGATTATTCTAAGTAAGAAGGGTACTCTCGCTCGAGTTAATGGAGCTCAAAGTGTAGGAGGTTTAAAACACCTTGTCTCTATCATTTCTATATCTTGCATGGTCAGTGTCTAGGATAAATAGAGCAGGCTCTCTGAGAATATTTTCATATCAGCAAGAAAAGGAACTAACAGAAAATGGCGAGGTTAGTCTGACAACAACATTCCATAATATAGATTCCTTGAAGTCCAGTTTTTGAAATCACAAGTTGTGTATTGCATTTTATTGAGTTATATCCTCAAATATCATTGTCAAAGTGAATTTTCTTTATTTTATTCCAAAAATTTTTGGGTGGCAACTCTGAGTTATTGGTTATAGTGCTCCTAAGGGAAACACTAGCAGATCAAGTCATTTTGGACACAATGAGGAATACAAAAGCAAACACAAAAGGTCACTCTCAGGAAGCATCAAAGAGTGATGTTTCCAGAAATTCTAGAAGAAACCATTCTAGGAAAGAGGAACCCTCAAATAATACTTCTTGGAAGCCTAGGTTAGTAGGCCCTAGCCAATCATTAGGTACTATTCCTGAGAAAGAAATTAATAAACCTCTAAACCCTGAGTCTGACACAACTAGTTATTTTGAGGATATATTCAACCCTAGACCAAAAAATGTATATCAAGAAGAGGGGGAAACATCCTCCTATTTTAAGGGTATCCCCTATGAACGGGTTGAAGAGCAAAAGGGAGAAAATCAGATGAATATATATGATTCTTCTAGTTCTGATATTGAGGGAATCCTCAGAGATAATGACCTTTTGAAGAGGGAATTAGATGAACTATTACTCATCAAGTAGAAGATTGATGAGGCTAGCGAGGAAAAAGTTATAAATGCTATCAATGAGAGGGAAAACTTAAAGAAGCGGGTTGCTCAGTTAAAATTGGCAGCTCAGGGTGCAAATGAAGGATTTCATGGTTTGAATAAAGAACTTTTTGGAGATGTAGATACCCTGAGAAAAGAATGACAGGAAAGAGAACATTTTCTTAAGAAGGGTGAACCCAGAGATGCAGGACCTGTAGTGAGGCAACTTATTAACTATGAAAGTCAAAAATCTCCTAAGCCTTAGATAGTTACACAAAATGTATCAACAACTAATACTAGGCAAACGAAGGTTGATAAAGGAAAACAAAAGATCACTGGCATTAACTTTTCTCAACCTAAAGTTGAAGAGGGTATATCTCAGAACATATTCTCACTTGATTTGGAATTAGAAAGGGAGAGAAAGGCCAAAGATGATATTGCAAAATAGTTGGAAAGAGCTGAACTAGAAGCTGCTACTGTAGAGATGAAGAAAAGGATTGCCTTCTTGAGTTCCATGACTAATCCCAATATAACCAATAATGCTACTAGTCAGGCCATCCCTATATTTAACTCTAATATTCAGACCAATAATGCCAATACAAATACCCAGACATATAGTGCAGCTAAAGGAGCCGCATCACAGTCAGGAGTAAGCAGACCTAATAGAAATATTGGCCTCCACAATGTGGGCATTGGTCAAAACATTAGCAATACTACTCAGAATGTTGGCCAGAATATGGGCTCTAATTTTCCAAGAAGACCTATTCATCTAGAGAGATATAGACAGTTGTTCTTTGATGGTATCCCTGGCCAACCAAACATTATTCCTAATGAGGTCAGAGATAAGATTCCCAAGTTTAGTGGGAATAATGCCATAACTGGTGAAGAACATTTAAAAGGATTCTTGGATTCAATGAATGATTATGAGATCGGAGATGAGGATGTTGTAATGAAATTATTTGTACAATCCTTGACTGAGGATGCAAGAGATTGGTACTGGGGTTTGCCCGATCATAGTATCTATTCTTGGGATGAATTTGTTAGAAGTTTCAAAGAGCAATATGGTGACAAGATAAATTCAGGTTTTATGTTGAATGAATTCAACAGCTTGAAAAAATTTACTAAAGAAGGCATTGCTGAATTTAATGTAAGATTTCAAAAGGCTATGTATAAGTTGTTTCAAGTATTGAGACTGGATGAAAATGTATGTGTTACTACTTACTGTAATGCTTTGGATGGAAAAACAACTTATTTGATTAGGGATAAAGATCCTCAAACCATGCGAGAAGCATATAAGTTGGCTATAAACATAGAAAGCAATAGAAGGGCTTCTGGAAAGCTTGGTAAATGGGATGACAATAGGCTCTAGAAAGAGTAAAAAAAATAGCCTAATAAAAACCCCAAGGAAGAAGATAAGATGGACGCATTGGTAACTGTGGTGAAAGATCTTGCTGCCAAGGTAGATAAGAATGAAAAGGGATTTCAGAATAATAGGCCACAGTACCAAAGACAGGATAAACCTTATAGACTTTAAGATTTCCCTTATAAAACTCAGTGGAAGGATGGGAAACCTATGTCAGAAGAGCATAATGATCCCAAGAACAAAGAGATCCTTGATCCATTAAAAAACAATAGTGCCCATAATGTGGAAAACACTCCTTGGTGCATGGCCTGTAATATGCCTCATTCCCCATATCAATGTGCAGTAGCTCAGGGCTTGGTGGATCAACGTGAAAATGTTGGAACACAAGAAATTCAGGGTGAGAAGAAACCTGCTATAAATATGTGTGCACTTACTATTGAGGATGAAAATGGTAGTTCAGAAGAAGAATTAGAAGAAGATATTCCAATCACAATAAACAATACAAGTACTAAGTTAGAGCATTTGCAACTTGGGATGCCTAATGAGGAAGAGATAAGAATTTTAACTATTATTGTTGTGACACAAGCAAGAAGTTCATACCAGCTCAGGAATAGAAAAGTCAATCAAAATGGGAAACAACCTGATTCACCTGTCATTACAGAAGTCATAAATGAGGAAATTACACAAGATGAAGTGAAAGATACCGTGGTTAAAGAGAACAAAGTTACTCCTACTCATGACCAAAAAACAAGACAGTTAAAAGAAAGTAAAGGTAAAACATCTTCTGACAGTGACATGAGTTTCTCAACTTTTAATATGAAGCAAGCCTTATCTCAGATGAAAGTCTATGTTCCTTTGCTTGAGATGTTTAAAATTAAGGAACACTGAGAGGCAGCCTTTTCATTATTTTTTGTCTTACCTAGTATGCATGACAGTATTATTTTGAATTATGAAGTGAAAGGAGAGCATGAAGAAAATGATAGGATCCCAATTTGTTTGGGAAATATAGTTATTCAAGAGCAAGATCAGATTGATCCTTTTTATGTTACATTGCTTACAAACAATATGTTGCTAAAAAATTGTATGATGGATTCAGGAGTTGCTGCTAATGTGATGACCTACACTGTTATGAAACAATTGGGTTTAGATGTAGATACTACTTGTGGTAAATGTTATGCCATGGACAATAGGGAAGTACCTGTAGTAGGAACTTTGCAAGGGTTAGAGATAAAACTTGTTGCTTACCCTGAGGTCACTTTTAAAATAGATGTTGTGGTTGTAGATTCAACACCCCATTATGGCATGCTCTTATCAAGATAATGTGCTGCAGCCATTGGAGGACATGTACAATTGGATTTATCTTTTGCTACCATTTCTGTTAATAGAAAAGAAGCAAAATTGTTAAGGGAGCCTAGATCTCCTGTTTATGTTGAGAAGGTTCAACCAAGTATGTTGAATTGCTTTGTAGATGTAGATATAAATAATTTCAAAGTGGAAAAGATTCAGCCACAGTTAATAAATACAGATCCCATCATAGAAGAATTGGAATTGTAGCAACAAGGGTTGTGGCAATGTATTTTGATGGAGCATGCTCTAGAGAGGGATTAGGGGCTAGTGTTTTGTTTGTCTCTCCATAAGGTATTACTTTCAAATACTCATTCCTGCTGTCATTTCAATGTACAAATAATACAGCTGAGTATGAGGCATTATTGTTGGGATTAGAAATAGCAATTAAGCATGGCATTAAATTATTGAGAGTTTTTGGTGATTCAAAGCTAGCTATTTCCCAAATTAGATCAAGATATGCTGCCAAGAATGATAGGTTGAAACAATATAAGCATGTTGTATGGGATAGAATTGAATTTTTTGATGCATTTTCCATTGAATGGATAGAGAGATCCAAGAATATCATGGCAGATTTTCTGGCTATTGTAGCTTCGAAAAATGATGATCTAACGCTAGCAGGGATATCTATTGTGGAAACTAAAACTAAGCCTGCAATCCCTGATAATGTATATAATTGGAAAGTTTTTGAGAGTGATGAGGATATCCTCAACTTCATTCAATGTGTGGATAATTATGATGGTCAAGTCATTAATTGTAATAATTTGATAGAGATTATTGATGGGAAGGAAACTATTTTTGGCAATGAAATTTTGCAGTTACCAACAAATGAAATCCCTAAGGGATTGACTCAATTAGAAGGATTGTTTACTGATAATGATAGTCATATGTGCCACAAATCTACTGCCAAGTTGGATGAATTTGAGGAGATAAATTTGGGATCAGAATGTAGTCCTAGGATTATGTACATTGGAAAGAAATTGGCTCCTCATGTGAGGACTAATTTGATTAACCTGTTGAAAAGATTCAAGCATGTTTTTGCTTGGTCTTATGAAGACCTTAAGTCTTACAAGGAAGATTTATTTCAACATGAAATTCCATTAAAAGATGATATTAAGCCTTTCAGAAAAAAACAAAGGCCAATCAACCCTTTGTTGGCCCCCAAAATGCAACAAGAATTGACAAAACTCAAAGAGGCTGGAATCATAAAATCGACCAGGCATTCTTCTTGGGTGTCTAATTTGGTCCTTGTCAGAAAGAAAAATGGAGATATTAGGCTATGTGTTGATTTTAGGAATCTTAACGTGGCCTCATTGAAAGATAATTATTCCTTGCCAAACATGGAGGCCATGTTGCAAAGAGTAACTGGTTGTGATATTTTATCTATGATGGATGGTTTTTCTTGTTATAACCAGGTGTTGGTTCAAGAATCTGAACAATTCAAGATAGCTTTCACTACCCCATGGGGTACGTATGTTTATGTAAGAATGCCATTTGGCCTAATGAATTCAGGGGCTACTTTCCAGAGAGCCATGGATGTGGCTTTCAAAGAATTTATAAATATTATTATGGTAGTATATCAAGATGATTTAACTGCATATTCCCAAAAGGCTAATTATCATTGTAAACATTTAGAAAAGATCTTTACCAAAGCCTTGGAGTATGGGATTTCTTTAAATCCAAAGAAGTGCCACTTTGTTGTGACTGAAGGTAAATTATTGGGACACATAGTGTCCAAAGAAGGTGTCAGGATTGATCCTGAAAGAGTGGAAGCCATTAACAAGGTGTTGCCACCAAAAAATATTAAAGGAGTTCAGTCTTTCCTTGGAAAAGTAAATTTTGTGAGGAAATTTATTGCAAACTTTGTTGAAATAGTAAAACCCCTTGTTAAATTGTTGAAGAAAAATGCAAAGTTTGAATGGGATAAGGATGCTTAGTTAGCATTTAATGAGATAAAAATGGCAATTCAACAGGCTCCTGTATTAAGATCTCTAGATTATGAGAAGCCTTTCTCCATGTTTTCTTTTGCTTTATTTCATACAATTGTTGCAGTACTTTTGCAGAAGGATGATGAAGGCTTTGAACACCCCATAGCATTTTGTTGTAAGTCTCTACAAGCTGCGGAACTTAACTATGATATAATAGAGAAACAAGCATATGCATTGGTCAAGGTAGTCAAGGTTTTTAGACCTTATCTTGTTTGTGCAAAAATAATTGCTTATGTGCCATATGCCACAGTGAAAGACATATTATCTCAATCTGAAGTTACTGGGAAGAGGTGTAGATGGATTAGCAAGATCCAAGAGTTCAATTTGGAAATTCAGGTTACCAAATTGGTAAGGGGTTTGGGTTTGGCCAAATTAATGACTGATAAAAACATGGAGTTAGTCCAAATGAATGATGTACAAACAATAAACATGAACTTTACTAGCATAGAATTATAGTTCTGGTATACTGATATTGTGTATTTCCTGAAAAATGCTAAATGTCCAGAACATATGTCAGATAATTAGAAAAGGGCTCTGAGATTGTAGGCCCAAAGGTATGTTCTGATACAAGGTGATTTATTTTGGAAGAATAGAGATGGAATTCTATTATTATGTTTGGATAAATCACAGTCTGAAAGGGTCTTGAATGAAATGCATAGTGGTGTATGTGGTGGGCATTATTCTTCCAAAACCATAGCTCACAAAATAATCAGAGCTGGATTCTATTGGCCATGTCTTTTCAGAGACACTCAAATGTTTGTACAGAAGTGTGAACCATGCCAAATGTTTTCTGCTAAAATAAAGTTTTCAGGAGCCTTACTTTTAAATCCTATGATTGTTGAAGCACCTTTTACCCAATGGGGTTTGGAATTTATTGGTGAATTTATAGAAAAATCCAATGGGGGTCACAGTTAGATTCTTGTGGCTACAGACTACTTCACAAAATGGATAGAAGCAATTCCAACAAAGAGGGCAACCAGCAAGGTAGTAATGGACTTTTTAATGGATAACATTCTGACAAGATTTGGTGTGCCCACTAAGCTAATGATGGATAATGGACCATGTGTTTTAGATCTGAAGAATTTAGGGATTTCTATGAAGACTATGACATTATTTTATCTTACTCTTCACCATATCACCCTCAAGCAAATTGACAGGCTAAGTCCTGTAATAAGAGTCTCATGAAAATAATTAAGAGGATTTTGGATAAAAATAAGAAGTCTTGGCATTCGAAATTGAAGTTGGCCCTTTGGGATGATAGGGTGACAATAAAAAGAGAAACAGGGGTTTCCCCTTTTGAAATGGTTTATGGAAATCAGGCAAGGTTTCCTTTGAACAACCTGTTACCAGTGTACAATTTTTTGTAGGAAGAAGATTTGGAAGATCAAGAACCCATGATGGAAAGGATGGATCAATTGGTAGAACTAGAAGAGATAAGAACAAAAGCTCACAAAAGAAACCTGAAGCTCCAACAACAATCCAAGTACTTGTTTGATAAAAGAGCAACTAAATGAAAATTTCAGATAAATGATATGGTGCTACAATGGAATGCTAGAAAAGAAGAAAAGGGAAAACATGGTAAATTTGAGTCATTATGGATGGGCCCATTTGTAATTCAAGAATTTCATGGTTAAGATTCTTATTTCTTGAAAGACCCTGATGGTGAGATATAGGAATTGCCAGTGCATGGACAATTCCTGAAATATTATTTCTCATAAACCTACTTTTTCCATGCACAGTAGATTAGTTTTCCCTATTTTTAAGTGTGGTTTTTGTGTGTGCATGTACAGTTTTGTTTCAGTTTGTGGTCTGTTTCCCAGAGATTTGGTTTCTAATGTCAATTTTGCAATTAACTTTCCCCAGTCGGAGCCATTGTTAGCACTATACCAAGAAAATTTTCAATTTCCTAGCATTGGTTGTTTTCTCATGTATTCTGGTTTAAATCACATATCTTACTATGCACAAAGGTCAAATAGTGGTCAAAATCATCAAAATTGCTTTGTTTCAAATGTTTGTCGCTCAGTCGCGTTGGTCTTTTAACATGTTTTCAAGCTGTGCGAGTGAGCGGTAAGTCATTTTAGTATAAGTCACGCAGTCACAGTAAAATTGTGTCAAGTCATGTTAGTGATATGAGTGAGAGGTTTGGTTGCTAAAGAATGTAAATCGTGCAATTGCGATGTATTTTTGAAGTTGGGTAGTAGGCTTGCGACTGAGCGAGTTGGAAGTTGTTCTATTTATCGCTCACTCGTGAGGGATTAAATATTTTAAAAGAAGGTCTAGCGAGTCCCCGATGACTTAAAGTTGTGTGTGTCGCATAGTCGCTTTAATGTTATGTTCTTAACTTTACGCTCTGTGACTGAGCTAATGTTGTTAAAAGGGGTTCAATCGCACACCCGCTTTAAATCTTCATGTGTGTCTTTTAAGTCAGCGACTGTGTGAGGAAGTCAATTTGTGGATGTCACTCACTCGTTCAAATCCTAACTCATATGTGTTTTGCAGTGTGAGCAAGTGATTTGTTATGTGGAAATTTTTCATTTGAAAGCTCGTCACTTAGTCACAGAGGTGTTTTTCAATGTTTTAAAAGGTGTGTGGGTATGTGACTATGAGATCATTTGTGTTCTCACTCACCCGCTAATGATTTGAAATTTAAAGAAATGAGCTCGCGAGTAGGCGATGAGGAAAAGAAAAAGTTATCGCTTACTTGCCCGTGAAAAAAAGATAAAAGGAAAGTGCTCGGCGGGTATGCGATTGAAGAAAGTATATTGGCAATCACTCACTTGAAGTTGATAGGATAGTTAATTTTTCAAGCTCGCGAGTGCGCGATGAAAGAAAAGGTGGGCTGTCACTCACTCACTCAGGTATAAAGTCAAATGAAAAATGCTTGTGGGTGCACGACTGGTAGAGAAATGAAAATTTATCGCTTAGTCACTCATGAAGAAAAATTAGTCAAGAAAGGTCAGTGAGTGAGCGATTAAATACATGATGAAGGCACTCGCTCAGTCGTGAAGGATTCATTTATAAGAGAATCTTGCAGCGTGAGTAAGCGATTGGTTTTAAAATACATAAAGGAAGTAGTTATCGCTCACCCGCTGAGGTATAAAGATAAATCAAAAAGCCATGGTGAGTGTGCAACCAGAAAATAATGCATGGTTGTTTTGAAGACCCGCTCACTTGCTCAAGGAAAAAACATGATAAGTGAAGATCAACGAGTATGCGACTAGGAAATGAATGAATAATAAAGATCATGTCGCTCACTCACAAAAATTCAATGAAGGTAGAATCTTGAGTGGCGAGTCTGCGACTGATGAAAAGAAAGGTGATGTTGCTTACCCGCTCAAATATAAACATCAAGAAAAAAGAGATAGCGAGTGTGTGATTAAGAAGTTATGAAGCTGTCAGTTAGGTCATCGCCCAGTCGATGAAGATATAAACCAAGGCCAAAATAGATGGTGAGTGTGTGACTGGTTAAAGTGAAAGGTCACATCACTCACTTGCAAGGACTATTCTGAATATGAGTAAAGTACAGTGGGTTGGCAACAGATTGACAAGTGGCTAGTTTTAGTCTTACGAGTGCAAAAAGAGAAAAGTGTACATTCTTTTCTAGCAAGAATCAAATAGTGAGAATTAATGGTAGCATTAGTGATAGAGAGATGATTGCATGACACTGCAAGTGCAAGAATTTGGCATTCAAGTGGACAAGACACATGATTTAATGGTTATAAGTATGAATGATTAAACTTGATTCTGTACAGTTCTCATTTTCTGCATTCTGAGATTTTCTATGAGAGCAACAGAGCTAGTTTATCTGAGATAGTAATTTGAAGAAGAAAGATGATTCAAGCTATTGTTCCTGCTTCCTCGCAAGGGTTTAAGAAGAAGAAGGAGGTTACACTAAAGAAGTATGTTGAAGAATTTGTTGAGTTGCTTCTCGGGACTTTGAACGCAAACAGTGTGAATTGGGATGAATGGAAAGATAAATAGTGCCAATGCAGAAACTCGGTCACCCCGAATTACATTGGTAATGCCCTATTCCATTATTTCTAGAATAATAGGATTAAAGCAGTTCCAATTTGCAATCCATGGGATTTGAATATGGAAAAATTGATTGTGCCTGATGTCTATGTTGACATGGGTCTTATTAGGGAACTAGCTAAAAGCTACTTTCTAGTAGCTAGGGTAATCAGGAAGAAGAATAAAGAGACCCTAGTTTCCATAGATAGGAGGTCAATGGCAGAAGTATTCAGAATCACTGGTGCATTGTGCACAGATATTGATTTTAAAAATATTCAAGCAGACTATTTCAAAAGAGAGCATTTAATTAAGCAATATGAAATGCCCAAGTTCATGCCCAGAGTAGATAGGCACCTGGTAAAAATCCCAGACAATCTCAAACCACCTTTTGATTTATCCCTGTTTCATCACTATATAAAGTGCACGGTGTATGGTTTGAGCAGACTTTTAGGTTTTGATGGAGATCCTACGGTGCCTCAAGATATACTCATGATGGCTATGAACATTCAACACCCAGAGGTTAATACTTATTATGACTATGTGGGGTACATAGTTGATGCTATTCATAATGCTTTGGTGGAGATACAGTCAGATGCCCCAATGCCTACCTTCAAGAATTACTCTCATTTGATGTATATGATTTTGTATTATAGCAGAGCATCAATGGATAAAGAGTTTGAACTGTTTGTTTCACAATATGGTGTTGACGCACCAATCCAAAGGTGGACTCAGGTATGGGATAATTCATCCAACAACTCATCATTTGTATGCTTTTGTACTTGGATTGTGGATCCAATTTTTAATCTATTGGGAACAGATAGGCATAGGCTTCTGTATGAAATTAGAAAGGTTTTGAGACCTTGGGATTATGTTCCAAACTGGCCTATCTCTCACAATTGGGCTGATTTCTTCTTTTTTGACTACATTACTATCATCAGAGTATATGGTTCTACACAACCACCTCACATCCTCCCCAAGTTTGTTCCTCTTAGGGTTGCATTTCTAGAGTTTATTTGGAAAATCACTTGGGTTGATAAGGAATTTTTGGAGGGACATAAGAAGGGAACTTTTATCCCTAGGTTATGGGTGGGTTTTGATTTTTCCATTGGGAAAAGGGTTTTTGATTTGATAAATGACTTCTTGAAGCAGTATAGAATGTCCACAGCAGTTCCCAGATTTTGTGACCCAGAACAGTTTGTACAAACAGCTTTGAAGAGAATGACTCCTTGGCAAAATATTAGAGATCATGAGCCACTGGATGATGAGGATATTTTAAGGAACAAGTTAAATAAGCAAGAAGTACAGGACAAGAGAAGGAAGTGGAATGACCTCCTTAGGGCAGAGTCTGAATAGAAAGAGTTAGATAACTCTTTCTCTGGTTTTTTCCCAGATCTCCCATACTTGCAAAGAATAGAGGAGATGCTTAAGTCCTATGACACCCTAATGGCACAGGTACCACAATTCAGTGTTGAAGATGCACAATATAAAGGGTCCCCAATTCCAGTTGCATTACATGACCAATAACACCAAGAACAATAGGAAGAGGAATAGCAAGAGGAAGAACATTAGGAAGAAGAAGAATCCGGTGAGGAAGCCACCTCGGCTAGAGAGCCACCAAGGAAGAAACAAAAGAAGGAGCACAAGTTGGTGCAGGACAAGAAAAGTATGGCAAAGGCCATGATCACTGAACATGGTAGATATTTTAGAAAATTGAAAAGGAAATTGCAGAAAGAGCCTCAAGCTAAGGGCCAAGGAGATAATCAAATGGTGCTATTTGAAAAGGATGAAGAGAGGGTCATGATGGCTAATGAATTCATGAAGGATGATGAATTCATAAAGTCTGAAGAGTTCAAGACTTTCTTGATTAAGTTAAAAAAAAAAGGACTTGAGGCAAGGGTTGACTGTAGATGAGGAAAATGCAGATAAGAATGAAAAAAATTGTAAAAACACTCCAAGATTATGATCCTGAGAGTGAAAAAATCATTGTAGAACAAGCTAGGTTGCTGGTATAGAATAGTGGTGTAATGCTGATGCCTGGTTGGGATCTACAATCCACATTCATCATTGATCAGATCAGGAGGCAAGAGGATCCTCTGTTAAAAATAGAATTTGAAATGGATGAAGTATTGAAAGGATCAGGATTTGATCCTAAGTCCAAGACCCTGGCAATATGGTCATTAGCTCCTACCACACAAAAGACCTTGGTCATGACTATCAGAGAAGAAAAAAGGGCAGACAGAATGATATGGAATTTGCAGAATACTTCAGATACTGAGATAGCTCAGTTAATAACACAAGTTTCATTCATGAACCTGGAAAAGGTCGATGACCTGTCCAAGAGGTATGAAATGACTTTTGGCCAAATGATGGCCCTAGCAAAGAAACATGAAGAGGTGGTGGTCCAGAATCACACATTAGAAGAAGAGATTGCTAGATTAAAAGGGGAGCTAGTAGAGAGCAAAAGAGAAAAGACTCCAATCCCTGAGGAAGTAGCAAAATTTGTGACAGATGTTGCTATTGGAGTAAAGGAGGATCCAGCATTGGTAGAAGGCCAATCCAAATAATTATCACAGGAACAGAGCATAAATGCTATGTATGTTATATTTCCCATATTGCAGCACAGGATTGATGTTCTAAAACATAAAACTGACATAGTGTATACACTATATGGGTCATTACAAGAAGCTTCAAAGACAGCTGCAGAAGCTATGATTTTCTTAGAAGCCATTTTCAAAGTATGGTCAGGGAGGGAAAGGCTCGTAGATAAATTAAAAACCGCTATGTTATATAGTGATGACTTCCTAGATAAAATAATAGATACCATAGAGATGATTAGTGAGATGAATGACACCTTTGCCTTCTTCAATAGAAAATCTGATTTGATAGATAACAAGTTGCAGCTATTTGGTGATCAGTGCCCATCCTTGATCCCAAAAATTTATGATGAAGCAGGTGTTTTAAAAACACAATCAGATTGGATAGTTGGCTTCGATGGTATACTCAAAAATGAAGATATAAAGAAATGCTTGGAAAAGGATACAAATGCTGAATATTGCAATGAATTAATTGATAGCCTTTTCAAGAATGAGAGAGATATGGCCAAGGTCATTTCTGAGGCCAGAACTGCCATTGATTCCAGGTGGGTAGAAGCTGTTGCAAAGTTGGAGAAAGAAAAAACCTTTGACTGGCCCACTGTCAAAGAGGTGAATAGGTAGGAGGCAAAAGTGAAAGGATAAGGAGGATACTGTCAATAGCAACAACAAACCTTATTCAGACTTTGCCAACGATTTCCACCCGTGTTCTGTTACAAGTTTTTGTTTCTTGTTTGTTGCAAAGTTGTTACAAAAGATTTTTTAAATCTTTCCCAGTAAGTAGGTAGCTTGTTGTATCCTTAGTTATAAAAGGATTCCAAGACTACTGGGAAAGGAGATAGCCATTTCATTTTGAGAATGCAAGTATAATTGTTTAAACTCTGGTTTAAGACCAATCCAATAGGGTTTTTTGAACATTACTGTTGAATGTAGCAAGCAATCTTGATTATGAATGAGAATAAGATCCATTGATGGTTTCTAAAGCATATAATGAGTATTGTGTCTTCATTGTAATATTTTGAATTTTATTTAAATTGAATATTCAAGGAATGTCCAATTTATATGTCTGTCAGGCAGATTATGAAATAGTTGTAGGGTTCTTTCAAGGAAAGACTAAAATTGCCTTAGAAATATTTCAGTAAGATTCAGGGTATATAATGAATTTGATGAATTAATTCAGTATGTGTGTTAAGATAGATATATAAGGTATATCTATGTTTATGTCAGAAGCCGTAATTATTTTAATTTCGTGATCAAATTGATTGAAATTGTTCATAAGTGACTCCATGCCCTAGGGTTAAGCACTGGTTTGTTTCCATTCGAAATAGGTGACTATCACTATCAAAATTGATCTTTACCTTTATGTGTTGATCTGTTCCAATAAATATTACAGTCATCAACTCTTGTAATTCTATTCATATTCTACTAGAATAATTTAGTGATTTGATTATTCTAAGTAAGAAGGGTACTCCCACCCGAGTTAATGGAGCTCGAAGTGTACGAGGTTTAAAACACCTTGTCTCTGTCATTTCTATATCTTGCATGGTCAGTGTCTGGGATAAATAGAGTAGGCTCTCTAAGAATATTTTCATATCAGCAAGAAAAGGAACTAACAGGATCAATATTTGGCCATATTATATAATTCAAGCTATATAACAAGGCATTCAAGGTTGAGAAAAAAGCATGTTAATAAAGGTTTAAGTTTTAAAAAAAAAATTATAATGGTGAAGTGGATGAGAAACAAAAGGCATGACAATATGAAGATTTTTGAAAGTTTGACAAGAAGAATGGAAGAATGAAGTTGGAAGAAAATGCATGCTCAAAAAAAGAAAACACATAATAGATGAAAATTGATAAGACATGTGTATAAACCTAATAAGTACATACTTAGATTAACTGGAAATGGGACATTACAAATCTACCTCACTTAAATTTCTCAATCCTCAAATGATTGTAATTTTAGATGTTCCAATATCTATGAGCCTCCTCATGTTGTGCACTGGAATATTTTTCAACCAAATTAGGTACTCCTTGGTGCTTCTATTTTTCAATTCTTCCTCTTGTTATTGTATGCTTTTATTTCCTAGTTGGCTATTTATTTTCCTTTTCCTGGATTTTTCCTACACTTTTAATTAATCTTGCATATGATTAATAAAGTGAGCAATTAGAGTGAGTGGGTGCAAGGTGTCAACATCTTCCATGTGAGTTACACTTGCCTTTTTGGTCGAGAGTGTATTGGGTGTAAATTTGGTTTTTTATTGTTTTATGGAGTAATTATTATGTGGAATAATGAATTTAGTATATGAAAATTTGTTTGTAAGAGGATTTGAGTTTGTCTCCTTGTAATTTGAGTCATGTGAGCATGCTTCCTTTCATACACTTCTAATTTTTTTGTATGGCTTATTTTTGCATTTTTGAGTTTGCAGTTACGATTTCATGAATGTTTGTGTTGAGACAATATTCTTGACATTGAGAATTATGCCTATTTTGACAGTATATTGAGAGACTTGTACTCTTGGTTGAGACCAGTTGAGTGCTCCTCAATTTACAAATGAAGCAAAAACCTTGATTTCTCCATGGATTTGTGTTTATAGCCCTCACATTTTCATTGTTAT
The DNA here is from genome assembly GCA_018584345.1 of Thuja plicata. Lineage (NCBI taxonomy): Eukaryota > Viridiplantae > Streptophyta > Pinopsida > Cupressales > Cupressaceae > Thuja > Thuja plicata. The sequence continues at coordinate 1,396,893 of MU223638.1, read as the reverse complement.
TGATTCACCATATGCATGTGTTGAGACATCTTTTTCTATGTGGATGTATTGTGTTGAGACTACATCCTTGCTTGTAGTTGAGCTATACCTATATGACAGGATCTTGAGTGACTCATGTTCTTGGTTTGAGACCAATTGAGCTCACTTTACCTCTTATTTTATTATGGCTTTGAGTCTTTTTTTTTTCTTATTCTTTTGTTGCATTTGCATTTCCTTTACCTCATTGATGTAACAAGATGACTATTTCATGTTTGAGTAGTGGAGTAGAGTGGTTCTCCAAGGTAGGTTGGGACACAAATGGGTCACCAAGGTAACCATTGGGGAGTTCTTAATAAGAACTGATAACTTAAACAAATAGAATTGAGTAAAACATAACAATAAGATTAAACTAACATATTTATCATGATCATATAAGGGACATTGAATTGGTATAACAATTCCCATATGAGTGATGTTGAGCTAGCATAGTTGTGTACATTTGTGGACATTGAGCCAATAGAGTAGGTCACAACCTTGGTGAGAGAATGGTTTCTCTAAACCACACGAGCCTTCATGTGTTGTGTGATGACACTCCATTCCTGAGTTTCTACATCAAACCATTATTTAGGCATGAGTAATGACATTGATGAAGTTTTATTTTGGTATCTTCTGTTTGAGTGATTGCACTAGAACTATTATGGCATCCCCTAATTATTTCACCCATATGGAATATGTGTAAGGCTACTTCCTCTATGTGCATTGTGTTTTGTTGGGTCATGTGACTATCTCTTCAAGCACAGTGGGGTGGGCCTAAGGGTCCACATGGTCGGGTGGCATGAAATGTCACTTTGGGACTAATGTATAGGTGATGGATCTAATTTAGTGGCATGAAATCGAGCATGATGTGCTCATTCCTATCCTTATCCTTTTACTTTTAGTGTTTTCACTTTATGATAACATGTTTAGTTGGTTAGTGCATTTATTTGGCACTTTACATTAATTGATCTCATCAAGTGAATTTGACCTCAATTTTATTTATTTGATACTCCCTAATGTGGAGGTGATTTTAATTTGTTCATATGTTGGTTTCAACATGTTGTTTGAATCAATTTTCCAAGTTTCCAATATACTTGCACAAATTTCATTTACTTTTGTGCATCCATTCATTTCTGCTATGCATTTGTTCAATCCTATTGTACATTCATGCATTTTTGCTACACATTCATAATCTATAGTCTTGCACATTCATAACACTTTGATGTTGCCTTGGGTTTATGCATAGGGTTTTGGATACCCTTAATTTTAGTGATGGTTTTGATATATTCACAGTTTGTATATGATCAATGTTAAGTTCACATTTCATTTGGTGCATTAAAATGAACCTAGTTTAGTTTGTTTTGAGGATGGACCTAGTCTTCTCAACTGATAACTGTGAATGATTATCTAATTTAGTCTTGTGAAGATCATTGGATGACGTTCGAGGTCTCATGAGGTATCTATTGGAACATGTGTATAATTTTTCATGGAGTATTATGTGGTTGTCATGGAATCCCTGGAAGTGCTTGTAGACTTCCTCTTGTGCATGATCCTGTAATGATCATTGTATGTATTATCCTTTCTTATGCAATATGATTGTGCCATTATGTTATTAATGTTTATGTAAATGTTTTAAAAAAAAATAGTGCATGTATTACCTTGTGTTCTAAGGGTTCCTTGGAGTGCATTACACATTTGGTGCTTAAAATCCTTTTTCAAATATAAGTAATTTTTTTATATGGACTCCTATGACATCTATTCTGCATTTATAGATTTAGCCTATGAAATTCCTCCTTTCATGGATGTTTTCATTTGAATGATTGCTAAAAACTAGAACTGTGTCAAGCCTTGGAGGTGATATGGGAACAAATAAGATCGTCACCTCTCAACACTCAACCTTTTCTTCCTTTTGCTATAGATTGAATGAGAACTCAAAGATTTTGTGGAGGTTCCTAGTACTTGATCCCTTAGAAAGCTCCAACAACCTTCAAATATCCTTATTATCATCAACTCTTGGATACTAAAGATGTGTCACTCTAAGTCCAAAAAAATCTTGTATAATATTTATTTCATCACTTACATTTGTTGGAGCAATATTTTATGTTTCACATACATAGTATTTTTGCATAGGCACATTTGGTATGTTGCATTAAATAATTGTGCACATTCTCAAATAATGTTATCATGCTACTTGAGCACATATTTGCACATGTATGCCCAAAAGTTCATTTAGTTGAGCCTAATTTAGTTTATTCCAGTCTAGTTTGGATCCAATTTGCACATTGTGCGTATCGTGTACCTCTAATTTGCATATCTATCTCTATTTTATTTGTTTGGTTTGAGTTAGTTTTTTGCATAATTTTAGGGCTATTTCTTTCTATAAAAGCATATAATTGTATTCATTGTAATCCATCTTTAAATCTTTTAAACTTTGCTTCTTGAGAAATATAGCAATTATTTTCTTGTTACTCTCCTTGTGGAAGGTGTTCTTATTTTTTGTTTGATTTTGGAGGTGCTTGTCCTAAATAACTTCAACATGGTATCATAAATCCATAACTCCAACAAAACATTTGTAGGGAACCTCAATGTTGTTGGGACCTTTAGGTAGATTAAAAACCATATCAAAGCTTAATCACACACAAGGAACTTTCCCTTTTCCTTTTCTTGTAAATAGTTCATGATAACACTCAAACCAATTTGAAAACTTGGGTTGTTCTCAAACTACCTCAAACTTTTAACAAACATAGTTTCTAACTCTCTTCACTTAAAATATTGCTTCCTATATATGTTGGAATTTTGGTTTTTGGATTTTTTTATTGGTTGAGCATTGGGTCACCAAATAGAACAAAAACTTGGAATGTAAGGTCCCATGTCCTTATTGAAGTTTCAATTTCACTTATTATTGCACACATTGAGAGTAAGGAGGAAACTACAACCAAAACCTAAGGTTCTAGGTTGCAATTGGGGCATGAGGTTTTAAAGGGATTAATAGTCTTTACATTTTGGGAGTCGACCTATTCAAGACTCAAGATCTAAAAGGGAACCCAAATAAAATCAATCCAAGGGGAGAGTGAAGCCCAATAAGAAATAGGATACTAGAACCTAAGTCTAATTCAAAGTTTGATGCATGACCAGATAATATATAATTAACACATTTTATTAAGATGTTTTTTATAAACATAAATTGACTAGAGACCTTAGGCAATATTTCAACATAAGGGACCCAATTGTATATTTCTCAAATTGGTTATTTTTGGTGGGTGAGATAAGGTCAAATATAAAACCTTTACATGATAACACAACAAAGATGAGGCACATTAAACTGGGGTGCAAATAGGGTTAAAACAAATGCATTGATTAAAATCTCACAAGGACGTGAAGTGAATGTAGGGTGATTGTATACATAAATAGACAAAATGAGATGCAATATAATTCCTTGTAGATATAACTCCAAGTACTCCCAAATGTTGAAACAACCAAGATCACTTGCAAAATTGACAACTCTCCACAAATACATAATAGAAAAAATGAGAAATATCATAAGCAATTATTTAAAAATGTACAAAAGAGTCTTGTTTGTAAAGACAACCTAGAAGAGGTGAGAAGGTAGGAGTGAAACTATGACTAGCCATCCACATATGAAAAAATTGTAGGACTTTATGTACAAGTTTTGGGACACTTGGTGAGACTACATGAGGTGAGGCAAGAGTCTAGCCAACCTCTAAATGAGCTCAATTATAGTGTGAATAAGACTCAACTATCTAGGCTAAAAGAAAAATAGTTAGATAAAAAAATTCACACTAATAGCCTCCATTAATTGATACTTAGTGAGTAACCTAAACACAAAAAAGATGATTCAAAAATATGGTATGATAAGGAACTCATGTACAAATGAAGATATATCATAAATAAGGGAAGGGAGAAAATTTTGTGGGAAAAAAAATCCCCTCTTAAAGAGAGAAAGAGAGGGATAAGATTGCTTCCAAAAATGTCCATGTGAAGATGAACACGTTGATGAAGAACTTTTGAAACATGTAAAAAGTTGTAAACTCTAGTAAAATGTGAACTAGTGTATGCTAGAATCAATGAACCTCCAAATTCATAGATCAAGAGATACAAAGCTCTACATGAGTGAACCTATACATCATTACCCAACCATGAAGTTGAAGACATGGATAGAACAATGATTAAAGAAGACAGATAACAAAGCATGAGTGACCTATTATACACTACTTATAAGTGCTATATGTTGAACATAGATACAAGAACTATCATAAATTAATCCATTGAAATAATCCCCCGTATAAGTGATACAACATGTAATGTGTGTGTGACCAACCTACAAATTTATGAAGTTCACAAGGCTCCATAAGGTTCCTCTAGTGCTCCACTACATAAACGTATTCACAATACAAATTTCATGATTCCCCCTTAACATGACGAGGAAGTGGTGATGGAAAACCAATTGATATTGAGCACACTAATGTGTGTAAGAATGAGACCCAATATTAGATCAATTATACCCCCCAAGGAACACACATTTAGTTTTGTGGAACTTTATACAAGTTGATGTAGTCAAGGATGGAGGACCCAATGAAGGATTGTCCAAACTTGCAGCAATTAACCACAACAGCGGAAAAAACTAGATACACAGAAATATAATCAACATTTAGCTCACATATTATCTCAAATATCAATTACATTCAACATGTCAGGCTGTAAGGCCTTCCCAGTTACGACCAATTACAAAGATAGACTTAAGATCTAATACAGATCTTCTGCAACACATACATTCATGATCCAGATTATCAGATCCAACACTTGATTTGCCTCTTCAATCTGATCCACCCCCAAATTTGCTCCTAAACTATAAAAAAAATACAACTTAAATAAAAAAGGAAACCAATAGGTCAACCTACAAAAAAAATCATTGGAGAAACCCTAGACCTAGATTTAGGTCCACACAATCCCCAATGAGAGATCCACCATCAATGTCCTAATAAAAATTAATCGCAGAAGTCGGCCACCAGATCCAACTTCAAAATAACCAACTCGAGCAAAGGATGATTGAGCAATAGAGAGACTCAGGCCAAGCATAACTGAGCGACAGAAGAGGAACCTGAGTGTCAGAGAACCAAGCATGCCTGAGCAAAAGGAACCTAAGAAAAAGAGAACCAAGCATACCCGAGTGACAGAACTCGAGCAACAAAGAAACAAAGTGTTTCACTGAGCAGTCTCCAAACAAGCTAAAGAACAAAAGAAAACATATTTGTGGTTGAGCAGGATTGCCAAGGATCTTAGGATGCCCATGCATCAGACACCCCAGGTAAATAAGATGTTCCCATAAAGGGATCATGAACATCTTAAGGGAATCAGAACAGGTATCCCATACTTGTTCTTAACCCATATCTCATCTTGCCCTTCATTCCATGTTGTTTTAACTTTGTCCATTGTCCCATTCGACAAATTCATCAGTCCTACACTTTCCTCATATCTTCTTCCTATAATTGACAATACTTGACATCGATCATCCTTGATACTCTTGATATCATCAATGTTTTGATGAATCACCTTCTCATGTAACTGACTAATCAACTCAGCATCATCTACATCTCTCTGTGTCACTAGTTTCAACATCTGCTTCACTATCCCAGCCAAAAATGTCATATGTTTCTTAATTTCTGCAAATTCTTCAGAGGTTTGATTCTCTTCTTTCTTCATATTCTCCTTCCTTTCACCCATAGGTTCATCAATTATCTTTTCCTCATGTTTGTCACTATTATTTAGACAACATATGATAAATCCACATCCCTTAGTCCCTACTTCTAACAAAGGTAGAAGTTTATGCTTGGATTCACCCTGCCTTACAACATAGGTATTTGCACGACCATCGAATAGAACATGTTTTTCATATTGCCAGAGTCTACCGAGCAACATGTGACAAGCATCTATAGGTAGTACATCACATAGTATCTCATCATAATAAGATCCAATCTTAAAATTAACAAGGTAGTGTTCCTCAACCCTAACCTTAGACACATCTTGTATCCAACTAATCTGATAAGGATTAGGATGTTTTCTTCTTCCCAAATTTAACTTACTAACCATCTCTTCTGAAACAAAGTTCACAGAACTGCTACCATCAATTATGACATTACATACCTTATAGTTGCACTCACATCTGGTTCTGAACAGATTCTTTCTCTGCACAGGATCATTAATACATGCAGACAACCTTCTAGTGATCATAACTTCACCTTCTTTTGCAACATTCATTGAATTCTCCTCGGTTGTCAGGGTGACCTTCTTTTGAGGACATGACCAAGCCCTATGTCCCTTCTCACCACACTGAAAACAAGTACTAGTGAAATAACTCCTTCCTCTTCTTCCATACCCACGATTATAATCCTTAGTGGTTTGACTACTGCAAGATCCTACCTCAGTTTGTTTAGGATTATTCACCACCTTACACTCATCAACTGTGTCATTAGTCTTACCACCTTGGTTCCTATTATTCTGTCTACTTTCAAACTTCTTGTTTAGCTTCTCTTCAATTTTCAATGTCATCTAATAAGCATCTCCTATGGTTGTCATCCGAACAGCAAGTAATTCTTCCTGAATACTACATCTCAAGCCATAGATGTATCTAGCAACTTTCTCCTTGTCAGCTTCTGAATATCCAATCCTAATCAGAATCCTATAAAACTCCTCGGTATACTCTTGCACTGATTTGTTTGTTTGCCTCAAATCTTGCATATTCTTGAACATTTCCAATTCATAATCCACTAGAATGAGTTGCTTCTTCAACTTTTCAACCATTATGTTCCATCTGATGATCTTTTGTTTACCTCTCCGATTTATTTCCAATTGAACTTCTCTCCACCATATGTTTGCATGACCTTTCATCTTTGTTTTCGTAAACCGAACTCTATCAGGATCTTCAACTTCTTCATACTCAAAGTATTCATCCATCTCATGAATCCAATCAATCAACTCTTCTGGCCTAAGGCTTCCAGCAAATGTAGAAACTTCAATCTTAGGTCTTTTCCCAATTTTAGACATAGCTCTCAGAAATATAGCCTCCTCAGGATCTCTGACATCTTCTATAGCTTCTTCAAAATTATCTTCTTCATTAGACTCTTCACCATTATTTCGGTTCTCTTTGGATGCATTCTTTCTTTGTAACTCCTCTCATAGATCTTGTACCTTGTTTTGTAAAGCTCAAAAATCTTCAAGACTGAATTCCTCCTTAGGTTCTTCCTCTGTGATCTTACAGAATTCTTTGGAGGCATCTTTGCTCCACCAAATTCTAGTAATTGGAAACCTCCTTCTCCTGTGATTGAAACTCTACTCTGATACCACCTGATGCAGTCAAGGATGGAGGACCCAATGAATTATTGTCCAAACTTGCAGTAATTAACCACAATAGCACAAACAACAAGATACACAAAAATATAATCAATATTTAGCTCATATATTATCTTGAATATCAATTACATTCAACATACCGGGTCGTAAGGCCTTCCTGGTTATGGCCAATTACAAAGATAGACTTAAGATCTAATACAGATCTTCTACACACATACATTCATGATCCAGATTCTCAGATCCAACACTTGATCTGCCTCTTCAATTTGATCCCCCCTAAATCTGCCCCTAAACTATGAACAAAATACAACTTACATACAAAAGGCAACCAATAGGATAGCCTACAAAAAAAATCATTGGAGAAACCCCCGACCCAAATTTAGGTCCACACAATCCCCAATGAGAGATCCCCCATCAATGTCATAATCAAAATTAATTGCAAAAGTCAGCCACCAGATCCAACTTCAAAATAACCAACTTGGGCAAAGGATGACCGAGCAATAGAGTGAGTCGGGAAAAGCATAATAAAGAGACAAAAGAGGAACCCAGGTGTCAGAGAACCAAGCATGCCTGAGCAATAGGAACCTGAGCAACAGAGAACCAAGCATAACCGAGTGACATAACCCGAGCAACAGAGAAACAAAGTGTTTCACCGAGTAGTCTCCAAACAAGCTAAAGAACAAAATAAAACATATTTTTGGTTGAGCAGGATTGCCAAGGATCCTAGGATGTTCCTACATCACAAGTGCATTTGTATAATTATATGATGTGAGTTGAGTTATTCCATGTTTTATGTCATGTGGTGGATAATGAAAACATTTATCAAGTTATCTTTCAAACCTCAACAAGGTGACAACATAGAAAACCATATTATGCATGACATGATCCCCCAAAAGTATATAATGGTATTGTAAGAATTTTCCTAAGGAAATATGCAAAGATATAGAAACCAAATGAAAATTAATAGCACAAAAAAGAAAGAGAAAATGGACAAGAATGAACTGTATTCTCATCAATATGATCAATTGGATCAAAATATAATGGATTCAATAAGTTGTAATGAACTCAATGAGTACAATGAAAGAAATATTTGCTTATATAGGAAAGGCAATAAGATACCATGATAAGGAGGTTATAAGATATAACACACAAAAGGTGGAATCACATGTCCACCAAAGGTGGATAATCCTCCATTATGGAATGAAGTATGTGCAATATATGAAGGATGATAATGTGATAAGTACACTAAAGGTAGAGACAAAACATAAAGTAGAATGTGATAACAACTATCACCACCTAAAGTGGAATTTCTCCTACACCATGAGAAAATAAAGTTGAAAACTCCTAAGTGTCTCATGCACAAACTACTATGTAATGTACTATCCTAAGTAAGCTCAAGTTGTTGAACATGTTGAATAACTAAGAGGGGGGTGAATGATTTATTCACATAGACTATACAAACTTTTTCTCTATCAATAAACTAATAAACGATAGTTTTAACAACTTCTGATCTATTAGTTAAGCACATTAATCATTCATAGTAGATATAAACATGAAAAGTATAGAAACATCGACACAGAGAACACCAAGGTTTAAGTGGAAACCCAAACTAGGAAAAACCAAAGATTAGATAATTCTCATGAAATAAAACATCTATTAGGGTGACACTAGCTAAGGTGATTTTTACAAAGGATCACTGCAGGTTGTGTTCACTGCAGGTTTTCTCACTATCAGTCGACTCACTGCCTGTAAGGATGACTACCCTTTTTATAATAGAGATGTAAAAATTGATACAACAAAACATGAATTGATTGAGTTTCATTTGAAAATGCATGAATAGTTCAACAATTAAGCTCTATCACCACAACCACTAGTAGATCTCCAATTGTCTGATCCATTGCTATTGGTATGTAAGATTTGTCTATATCTTCAATTTGTCGCCTCAGATATCACTTCTCACATACATCACTGCAACAAGTTCGCACTATACTTTTCAACTCATTTTACACACACACTCTCGTACATCAGATATAAAATATCTCCTTTATTTATACAGGTATCCATTCATATATCTATTGGCCCACACCAAACGTATGTGATGGCCCCAAAATAAAATATATTATAATTACATTTAATGCATAGAATCGATCCTAAATACAAGACGTACTTAAGAACATTTATCCACATGCTACACCATGACCCACAAATAGGTCATACTTAATATATTAAAATGAATATTACAGTTACTGAGAACATTTGAACACCACAACCAAGTCCAAAAGATGAACCAAGATAATAGCCAAAGCTACCGATAGATAAAATCTCTCCAAAATATAATGCAGTTGATAAACCAAAAATGTTTGATGAGTGCATTACTGTCTAGATAATAAAAACACTAGCAACTAATATAATAGTCCATGTAACTCTGATCACCAAAATCATACAAGTGCAATGAAACAAATAGACCATAAGTAGAATAATGTACACTTTCTAAGAAACACCAAGAAGAGAAAAAATGTGCATACTAAACATGTTTTGTGCATAACCGAAATTCTTGTTGTATAATCGATAACAAACAAGTACATAACCAAAAATGAAAACAACCAACCGATACTACCAGAGTGTCGGTGTATAATATAAAATGGTAATCAATGGTAGACTAAAAAATTACACATAAATTAGAATACCCAAAATCCAATCCTTGAGCCAAAATTGATTTGTACAACCCAAAATGATGAAGGGATACAAATGCAAGATCTAGCTAGAAGGTGGATTTAGGGTATTCTTTGTGAGATGGGAAAGAAGATTTTAAGAGATCTTATGCTTATGAATAAAGAAGATATAGTAGCATATATGATCTAATGTATCAAATTAGATGCAAGATATAAAAGTAGGAACATGTGCACCTGAAAATGATAGAAGAAGGGGGAATTCAAAGGCTAATTTTTTGTCTATCGGAGTCCCAGAATGACCCAATTTCTAAATATGTCAATCTCCAATCTGCAAACCTAAAACCTATAGCTCTCTGTTCTTCTCTGAGAATAGGTCAAAAGTGGTTTGACCTATACCCAAGTATAGGTAAAAATTTTGACCAATACCTGAGAAGGTCAAAATCATAAACAAAAATGATCTGGGCAAGTCTTCCGATTGTCTTTCCAGCTCTATAATAAGATCTCCACTCAAAATACCTGGGTATAGGTTGAAGGTTTGACCTATACCTGATATTATCAGAATCTGAAACAAAAAAGTGGATCTGGAAAGGTCTTCGGATTGGCTTCTTAGATTTGTATCTATATCTGCACTCCGAGACCTGCACCTACACACAAGAGAAAAGGGCAAATTGTTGGGGGAGGCGCTTGCCTTGGTCAAGCCCTGATTTAGGAATTAACCTTGAATTGAAATAAAGGAAATGCTATCATGTAGGATATATTAAATCTAATAATATTAATGTATCATACCATGTAGATGCAATGATACTTATTATGAGATCAAATATGTTAATGCAATAGCTTTGACTCAACACAGAAACCAAAAGGAAATCATGTAAGACAAAAACTCATGTAGTAGATTATTGTAATTCACCTCAATATTGGATTGAAGAATAAGAAGAAGACTTGAATAGATAAATGTAGATCTCCTCCCTTGATGGCCAACTCGTTTGCTTCCTATGGAGAAATAAGCTAGATCTTATGGAAGGAAACACATAAAGATGGATGAATGCCTTCAATGAATACTTTCTTGCTTGAATCCTTGAATGCTCAATATATTTCTTTATCATTGCAAATTGGATGTGATTTCTTGAACTATATGTATATAAATAATATGGATCTAGATGTGAAAAGTAAGGGAAGAGACCTCCTTTTATAGTGATTTTGGGGTCCAAATTCACAAAGGTTGACGACACTAGGCAGGAAAATGAAAATACTTTGCATCGGGCCTAAAACCTACCAAAATTCAACCCCTAAGGTATAGGTCAAAAGAGTTTTGACCTATACTTGATATAGGTCGAACTAAGTTTGAACTATACCCAAAAGGTGTAAATTTTGAGGTAAAGTTGTAGGATTCAAGAGGTGTTAAGTGGCTTGGGGGAAAAACGTAAAGGTAAGCAGGAAAATTGAGTATAAATGCATCCAAATCTTAAAATGGGGCCCAATAAGGAGATGAATTATGTGAATGGATGGGTAAATGAGAAATTGTGCATATAAATTAGAGCCAAATTTAGAGTTTTGAGCAAGATTGAAGGAGAAGGTAGGACCTTGATTTAAATTATGTATGCAATTGGGTGCAATGTGAGGTCCTAACATAAGAAACACACTAAAGTGGGATAAAATGGTCCCAAAATGAACACAAAAGTAAGTGCTTACATTTTAGGACTATACATTTATCCGCCACTTTAGCAGAAGTATGAGACAAGCTAATTCTTATGGTAAAGGAAGAGCTATAAGAAAGAGAGATAGAGAGATGATTGTGGCGAATTGAAAAGAGATAAGACATCACTAAGTCTAAGGACATAATACCCCAAACTAAGGATCCTAGATTCACATCCATTAACAAGGGCATGAAAAAAAACAAAGACAAAAGACTTCGAAAATAAAGGGGTTAGTACTAAAACAAAACTCCAAATCAACTAGTGAAAGAGACCTCTATCGGAAATGTCTCAGCCACTAATATCATGTCTGGAAAGATATTACCTTTCCCAGTAAGATTGCATATCTTACTATGAACCACACAAAGTGTGACCACCATTCCTAGTAAGATTGTATGTATTAGTGTGAGCCGATAGGATTGAAAGTTCCAGCATGTTGTATGCCATGCTGGTCAATTCCATCTAAAAACATGCGCCTACTGGAAAATTTTCCTATGTGAACCTCATGGATGGATACAGATCCAATTTATTCATGAATATTTTTGTATTATGTGCACTTCATGGATGGATATTAATCCATTATATCCATGAATATTAGTTTGTATATGTTCACCCCATGGATGGATTCAGATCCACTGTATCCATGGGGATTGGTTGTATGTACAAATACATAAGAAAAATGTGCAAGAGAATGTACAAGGGAGGTCATATGTATGCCCCATCCTTATTATGGCTACATAGTATACATTATAAGGAAGATAATCAAGGATACCTAATTCCAAAAAAAAAGGAGATTTTCGTAAAACAACAATGTATACCACAAAACCTAGCTAAGAGTGTTAACTCTTATAAGATAAGAAAATAGATAATTGTGAGAGGATATTTCTCTTGTGAGAAGAGACCCTTGAAAGGAAGATATATTTTTTATAAGACATATACCTTAAGGAGGAGTGCATGAAAAAAATAACATCTTCAAGACAAAGAGGAAAAGAACAAAAATGCACCCATTTAGCCCCCTATTGCTAGGTGGAATAGGGATTGTTGATGAAGGACAACAAACTTTGAATCACAAAGTAAGGGAATGTGTTTATAATGAAAAAATTTCAAACATAGAAGAGGCGATGATCAAGGATTAACACCTCATGTATAAGAGAGAATCCTAATCAGAACAAACAATTCTTTATAGGAAAAGAATTTCACATGATAAACAAATGTCACCATACAAAGAAAAGTTGATCCTTACATAAAAGAGAGAAATAATGTACATACAACCTTTCCCCCTAATTTTGAAGGCAAGATATAATATAAAATACACCTTGAATGATAACTCCTCATAATAGATATACAATCCCAAGCAAACAAAGTTGTAAACTAGAGAGATCTCCTGAAACAAGCATATATGCTAGAAAAGACATCATAGGTAAAGTAACCCAATCATCAAGGAAAGAAAGGAAAAAATTAACTATGGATGATTATTTAATGATAAACATGCCCTTTTGAGGCATAAAAATTATTTTTAAGAAAAGACGCTAGGGTCTTACGTGTAACAAAGTATCTCATGCCAAAAGAGAAATGTATCATAAAGTAATGAAAAACCATAGAGAGATGAAAGGAGAGAAAGAAAAGGTGCATTATATCATCTTTGTGGTCATCCCAATTATACAATATATTCACTCCCAAGTAAGGAAGACATTTTAATGAGGATACTTAATCTCAGCAGGAGAGAGATCATATAACAGTAATTTCATACATGGGAGGATACCATGGTATAAAAGAGATGAACAAAAAAGAAATGATGTATCCTCGAAAGAGAAGAGAAAGAAGATCCAATATGCACCCTAAGTGATAGATCTTTTATAGTAGACATGCACTTTCAAGAAAGCGTAAGGTTGCTACTCAAGATGTAAATATCCCCATTTTTAACAATAAATCCATGAAAGAAAGAACAATATACTATAAAAGATGAAAGCCCACAAGGGATATTGGAGGCATGGTGAAGGAAGATACAAAGAGGAAGGACACATTATGCTCTTGAAGTGGTTTCTATTTAGAATAGACATTTATTTTCAAGCAAGCATAAGGTTGCAACTTGGGATGTCTATCTCATGAAAAAGAGAATTTCCTTATGTAAAACAACAAATGCATGCAAGAAAGAAAACCATATTATAAAAGAAACAAGTCAACAAAGAGAGAAAATAGATCCTTTGAGATAAGGAGGGGAGTTAAGCATAACCCTTTCCCCCCAAGTGAGGAGACAAGGAAAAAGAACAATTATGTTGCTCACAAATTATGACAATGAGCCCACAAAGGATAGGCTAAAAATGTCATATGGTGAGGACCAACATAATAGGAATGTAGATATATTAGGTAGAATGATCGTGAAAAAGGTGCCATTAATATTTACTATCCATTTGAATCATACCACAATCAATGAATTCTTGAATTTTAAACTTCAAACCATAACATTCACTAGTCGTATGACCATGAATTTGATGAAACATACAAATGGAAGAATTTTATGGTTTATGTTTGTTATTTTTGCACTTGCTTTTCAAAGGAAGAGTAATTAAGTTGGCCTCAGTAAGCTCAAACAAAATAGACTCTTGTTGTGAGGAGAAATTAGGAGGAGAATGTATATATTGATTAGGAAAATGAGAAGGCATGATACCTAAGGTTTGTTTTTAAAAACATTGTTCATTAGGAAGGTTTGATGTATCGATTGTTAGTAATAACTGAGAGGGGGGGTGAATTAGTGGCCTCAAAAATTTATCCTTCAAACTTAACCACCAATCAATAAATCTTAGATTATTATGTCCCTATGAGATGCATGCCATGAAATACTAATAATGATTAACTGTCTATCAGTTTTCTCTATCAATCCTTATTCTTTCTTGATTACCAATAAGCAGTATAACTATTTACTGAAACTCAGTAAATAAGAAGAGTATACCGATCAATCCAAAGTTAGCTATGTAAGATGAAAGATAGTAAAGAAATGAATCATACACAAATAACACATGAATTTTAATGTGGAAATCCTATTAAGGGAAAAACCACTGGGACCGGTACCCCAAAATTTCACTCTTCTGAAGTGAGCCCTGTTAGGAGCCAACCATGTTAAAGGTTACAAACACACTGTTAATTGTGACCTTGTTAGAGGATTTTATACATAGAGGTTGTCACTTAGCATCGGGCATCTATTGCTACCATCCTTGAATCAGTCTCATTCTTAGACTGTCAATAGGTATCAGGAAAGTCCAATGCTACTTTCATGAATCAACCTTTTTGGCACTCCTTGAGATGTACCTCAATATATAGAAGATTGTTAAGTCCTGCTTAGTTAAGAGACTTGATGCTTCAATGGTTAAACTCAAACACTATGACCTATTCATATTGCAACTTGAATTTTAGATTTTCAGATCTATTTAAGTACATTACCTCTCTGACCAATGTATCAATTCAATCCTTGTGCTCCATCTTTCTGCTCTGTGATGTTGTGCTCACTGTTCGTCAGTTTCTGGAAAATTCCTTAGCTCTTCCTTCAGCTTGTTTGATCAACACTGCATGAAGTTTCTCTTTAGCATCCTCTTTCTATTCACTCCCCTTAATCCCATTCATAAATGAATTAAGCTTGTCTCTTATATAGACATAATATTCATTGTTTCTTGATTCTTGATTCTTGATTCTTGGCGTGATAAACAATCCAGCCAATTAGATTTAAAGCATAACTCCTAATTTTTCTTGTAGATATCTTCTTTCCAACTGTACAAATCATCTTTAATTCAATCACTTATCTCTTGTCAAATAAAACAAAGTAGACAACCAGTTAAGTCTATTTTTAGCTCTGTTAGCTAGATATTTTGTCATTTTCTGAACTCCCTGTTATGATGGTCACCACTGTAGTTAGTTGTCAGTGACAACTAAGTGATCCATTGGTGAGACTCCAGTTAGTTTTGTGATCTCTGTCTATCGGTCATCATTGGAATTTTTCTCATCGGGCAACCTTTTGACTTTGCTCGTCGGGCATTCTGAAGTTTTCTTCATCGGGCAACACTATGCTTCTGATCATCGGGTATCACTGTGACTATTCTTCTTTGTTCTATTTTTCGGTGTGCACTTTGTCAGTGTTGTTTGTCACTTAGTGATTACTTGACTTTTATGCATTGCTGAAAGCATAAATTTGGTTCCTTTGGTTCTCTGAAGTCTTTGGCATTATGTACATGACCGTACAGATGATATCAAGTTGACATCAATGAAAAAATAGTCTATTAACTGATTTAATGACCTGCATTATCTTCAACTTAACATTATCAAACATTCAATCAGTTACATGTCATCAATCTCTCCCTTTGGCATTGATGGAAACATACTATATTATCACACTATACTATTTATAATACAATATGAAATACAATAGTTGAGATTCATCAAACTACCAATCTTTTGTTCTGTTAACCGATAAATGTCTGACCATCGATAAGCTCTGTTTTAGCTTAGATTTGATTCTTGCAACTCTCTATCTTTTGATGTGTTGTTTTTCTCCTTGTGTCAATTTCTCTCCCTTGACTATTCTTATCTTTTGATGTATTTTTCTCTTGTCAGCAACTCTCCCTTGGTATAATCTTTCCATAGAATTTCTCTCCCTAAGGATATAATCTCTCCCTGTTGGAGTAATGTGATAATGGATAATCTCTCTCCTTTTCCAGAAAATCTCTCCTTTTACAAAAGGATGTGATAATATGGATAATCTCTCTCCCTTTGACAGCAATGCCAAACAAATATTTTCACAAATATCTGACATTAATGTAAAATAATCATTTCTTTCCATCCATAACATATTCCTTGAATTTCCCTTATCCATCAGCAGTACAACAATATGCTCTAGTGTTCGATACTGATATATACCTGTCTATATATAGATATAGCCTTGAAGTTCATCTCTTTGCTTGCATCAACATTATTGATATTCTGATAATATGTAGGCTGATGCAGCCTTCTAGTCATTTTACTGACTGGTAGATAAGGCTTTGACCCCTAGTCTCTTTCTCAAGTATTCAAATGTATCCTTGGGCAGTGGCTTGGTGAAGATATCAGCTAATTGTTCTTTGTATTGCACATACTCAAGTGTCACCTCCTTTTCTTGAACTTGTTCTCTTAAATAATGATACTTGATTGCAATGTGTTTAGTCTTAGCATGCATGAATGGATTCTTGAAAATGTTTATTGCACTAGTGTTATCACAATAGATAATTACTGGTTCTAGGATCTTCATATGCATACCTTCCAGTAACTGTTTGATCCATGCAATATTTGAGCAATTTGCAGCAGCATCAACATACTTTGCTTCTGCAGTAGACTGAGAGATGCATCCTTGCTTTTTGCTAATCCAAGTGACAAGTCTGTCACCCATAAAGAATTCTCCTCGAGTTGTGCTCTCGTGGTCATTAAGATTTCTAGCCCAATCAACATCGATAAACACCTTAAGTTCAAAATTGCCTTCTCTTCTATACCATAATCCATATTCCTCGGTATTCTTCATATATCTTAAAATTCTTTTCACAGCAGTCATATGTGATTCCCTGGGGTTAGTAGAAAATCTATCAACAATTCCTATTGCATGTGCAATATCTGGTTTAGTGTGTACAACATACATGAGTTTTCCAATCATTGATCTGTACAAAGTCTGATTTACCTCTGATGTCTTGTCCTCCTTTGTCAACTTACATCCAGTAGCCATCGGTGTTCCAACTAGTTTGGAATCTTCCATCTTGAATATTTTCAGGACCTCTTTAATGTATTTGGACTGTGTAATAAAAATTCCTTCACATTGTTGCATGATCTGTAGACCAAGAAAGAACTTGATCTCTCCAAACATAGACATCTAAAACTCTTTTCTCATCTCATTAGAAAATGCTTTTCATAGCATATCATTGCCTCCAAATATGATGTCATCAACAAATATTTTAGCAATCAAGGTGTTAGCATCAGTATCTTCCTTCAAATAAAGATTATTGTTTTCACTAGTCCTTACAAATCCAATACTTA
>MU223638.1:1357807-1376734 GCA_018584345.1 Thuja plicata | reverse complement strand
ACTTGCCTTTGTATTTACCTTTGCCTCTCTGCATTCTTCTAGCCATAAGTGCTTCTATTTCATCTAGATCTTCTTCTTCACTTTCACATTCACTATCTCTTCTAGATGTGTGTCTATGACTTGATTTGCTTATTCTTATAGAAGATTTAAATGCAGATTCTAAGTTTGGTAAGACACTATTATCAAAGTTATTCATCTCAAATGAAATCAGTCAACCAATTAAGCTATCAAGAGTAACTGTATTGTTTGCTACTGCTCTCATTTCTTGAATGGAAAAAAATCTAATAGCATATACAGGCAGTAAGGTTCTTAAGATTTTACTTACCACTATCTCCTTTTCAAGTGTACCTCCAACTCCTCGTATAGCATTGACTACTTCTTTGATTCTTGTATTGTACTGTGTGATGTGTTCTCCTTCTTTCATTTTGAGATCATCAAATTTCCCTCTAAGGCTTTCTGCCTTGGCTCTCAGAACATTTGTATCACCTCCATGTACAAGCTTCAGTTTGTCCCACATCTTCTTTGTAGTTTTGCAATCTTTGACATCTTCAAATTCAGCATCAAAGAGTGAGGAAGAAAGCTCTATGACCATGATGTTGTGCTCATGCTTCTCTCTCAATTGATCTACTATCAATACTCCTGTAGGCAACACATATTCAGTATCTAGGAATCGAGTAACATCATTACCAATACCTAATAAGTGGAGTCTTATCCTGCTTTTCCATGAAGCAAAGTTGTCTTTGTTCAACTTGGGCACATCTTGTATGTTCATCTTGCGATCTTGACTTAGGTGTTGAAACCTTCCTTTTTAAGCACACAAGCTCTGATACCAATTGTTTGTAATAACTGAGAGAGGGGGGGGGTGTGAATCAGTGGCCTCAAAAATTTATCTTTCAAACTTGACCACCAATCAATAAATCTTAGATTATTATGTCCCTACAAGATGCATGCCATGAAATACTAATAATGGTTAATTGTCTGTCGGTTTTCTTTGTCAATCCTTATTCTTTCTTGATTACTGATAAGCAGTATAACTATTTACCAAAACTCAGTAAATAAGTAGAGTATACCGATCAATCCAGAGTTAGCTATGTAAGATGCAAGATAGTAAAGAAATGAATCATACACACATAACACATAAATTTTAACGTGGAAACCCTATTAAGGGAAATACCATTGGGACCGGTACCCCAAATTTTCACTCTTCTGAAGTGAGCCTTGTTAGGAGCCAACCCTGTTAAAGGTTACAAACACACTGTTAAGTGCGACCTTGTTAGAGGATTTTATACATAGAGGTTGACACTTAGTATCGGGCATCTATTGCTACCATCCTTGAATCAGCCTCCTTCTTAGATTGTCAATAGGTATCAGGCAAGTCCAATGCTACTTTCATGAATCAACATTTTTGGTACTCCTTGAGATGTACCTCAATATATAGAAGACTGTTAAGTCTTGCTCGGTTAAGAGACTTGATGCTTCAATGGTTAAACTAAAACACTATGACCTATTCATATTGAAACATGAATTGCAGATTTTTAGATCTATTTAAGTGCATTACCTCTCTGACCAATGTATCAATTCAATCCTTGTGCCCCATCTTTCTGCTCTGTGATGCTGTGCTCACTGTTTGTCGGTGTCTGCAGAACTCCTTAGCTCTTCCTTCAGCTTGGTTGATCAGCACTGCATGAAGTTGTTCTTCATCAGTTTCTCTTCAACATCCTCTTTCTATTCACTCCCCTTAATCCCATTCGTAAATGAATTAAGCTTGTCTCTTATATAGACATAATATTCATTGTTTCTTGATTCTTGATTCTTGGCATGATAAACAATCCAGCCAATTATATTTAAAGCATAACTCCTGATTTGTCTCATAGATATCTTCTTGCCAACTGTACAAATCATCTTTAAATCAATCACATATCTCTGGTCGAATAAAACAAAGTAGACAACCAGTTAAGTCTATTTTTAGCTCTGCCAGCTAGATATTTTATTGTTTTCTGAACTCTCTGTTCTGTCAGTCACCACTGCAGTTAGTCATTGGTGACAATTGAATGATCTGTCGGTGAGACTCCAATTAGCTTCGTGATCTCCATCCATCGGTCATCATTGGAATTTTTCTCGTCGGGAAACACTATGCTTCTGATCGTCGGGTATCACTGTGACTGTTCTTCTTTGTTCTGTCCATCGGTGTGCACTCCGTCGGTGATGTTTGTCACTTAGTGAATACTTGAATTTTATGCATTGCTGAAAGGATAACTTTGGTTCCTTTGGTTCTCTGAAGTCTTTGGCATTATGTACATGACCGTACAGATGATATCAAGTTGACATCAATGACAATACAGTCTATTAACTGATTTAATGC
Source organism: Thuja plicata (assembly GCA_018584345.1). Lineage (NCBI taxonomy): Eukaryota > Viridiplantae > Streptophyta > Pinopsida > Cupressales > Cupressaceae > Thuja > Thuja plicata. The sequence goes on along the minus strand of MU223638.1, from coordinate 1,374,372 downwards.
CCTGAATTATCTTCAACTTAACATTATCAAACATTCAATCAGTTACATGTCATCATCAATAAGATAAGGTCCTCCTTTAGGTGGGAGTGGATTTAAATCTAAAGTGGACCAATAAATATACACACATCAATTAGATAGATTTGTTTGATGCTCAAAGTCAAAGGGATGGTCCTTGCTACGAAATGTTGGTGTGAAATCTAAGGTTCCCCAGTTATCATCTTGAAGAGTTGACAGGCCACTTATTTGTATTGGAGAAAGAATTTAAGAAGGAAATGGAGATTGAACAGAGTAAATTTAATTAGGATCCTTATGTTCTAAGGTTGGATTTGTGAAAAGAAGGTCATCAATATATAGTATTGCATGAACACCTTTTACAACAATTTCATATTTGGTTTGAGAGACATCTTGAATAGTAATGACTTGATTATGTTCATTAAGTTCAAAAGATTTCGTAGAAAGAGCCTCATGGATTTCATCCTCTACGTCTAAGATATGTTTAGGAGAAGGAAAAACATAGCTCGACAAGGCCTCATCTATAGAAAGATCATCATTGTTATTGAAGGCCTCTTTGGTAAGAGGGAAATATTTACAAGGAATGGTAATAATCACAATGTTCTTAGGGTTGGGATCAATTTTGCGAGGGTGAACATTATGGGAATCAATGATAGGAAAACTAATTCGTCCTCAAGATCTTGAAGAAAACTTGAAATTGAAGAAGCAAATAAAAATAACAATTTCATTGAAAATGAAATGCAATAAGTATGAATGAAATATTTTTTTGTTTTCTATTGTTTTAGATAAAATGTAATGCAATCTAAGATTTAATTGAAACAATTTTTTTTGTTTCACAATGCAAATATACTAAACAATGCAATTGATGTAAAGAGAATCTAAACAACAAAGGAAAGATAGAAGCTAGAGATCTAGATACATACAATGTAACAAAGATGTAATGACTAACACAATGCATAAAAAGTAGATCTAGATATGCAAAAGAGATCTAGCTATCAAATCAAAAATTATAATGCATGAAGGACTAGTTGGGTTCACCAAAATGTATAGTATAAAATGGTAATCAATGGTAGACCACAAAATTACACATACATTAGAAGACCCAAAATCCAATCCTTGAGATAAATTTGATTTGTAAAATCCAAAAGGATGAAGGGATACGAATGCAAGGGGTGTTCTCACAATAGTGGGTTACACGTTTTTGCAAACTCTGACACTAAAATGAACATTCTGGAAATAAAATTCACATTCAAACACCTATTGCCACAAAATTGTTACAAATTTAAAGATGATGTAAATTAGAGTTTTTAAGCATTTTGTGTGCATATTCTAAATATATTTTTTGAATTTTTTTGGAATTGATTTGTATCTATTTTTCCATCTCCTTCAAAAATTAGTTTTTAACAAAAACAACACTTTTAAAGAGTGACATTCACTTGGTACTACATTTTTTTTTCCTAAAATGGATAAAGATGTGATTTTTTTTAAATTTAGATTTTTAACATTGATATCTAGTGATTGCAATTGGTTTTATTTGACTATGTTGAATATTTTATATTTTATTAAGTTTTGAAGTGACATTAAGTATAATTTAGACATACACTCATTTGGTACTCTATAAATTGTTCTATATGCATCAAAAGTCAATTATTATTATTTTGTTGGAAAGAGGACACCAAGACCTATCGAGAAAATATTTTTCATTTTTTTTACTTAGTTTACTATTTTTCCATAAGCATTGAACGTAGAAGTTGATATATAGTGAAAAACATATGTTTAGTAAAACTAAAAATACAAATTCATAATAAAATCAATACATATTAGAATCATAATCATTAGAAAGCTTTCTTTGAGTAATACACCATCTTATATTTGGGTTTGTCGAACGAATTCATTTGATCCCCCAAAAGCTACCGTCAAAGTGATATTTTTTCAACATTTTGATAGGTGCAAATGAGACTCCATTGCAGGTATAATTGAGGAGTAGAGAGGTTATATCAAAGAGAGTTTGATCTAAGAGGCCTTGATATAACTATTTTCAATTAATTCCTTTAAATGGGACCTCTCGAGGATTAAATCATCATATTTTAAAAAAATATGTGATTTCAACAAAAATCAGGATGTTCAAAAAAATGCAACCCACTATTGTGGGGTCACCCCAAGATCTAGCTAGAAGGTGGATTTAGGGTATTATTTGTTAGATAAGAAAGAAGATGGAAATATATCTTATAATTATGAATAAAGAAGATATAATAGAAAATTTGATCTAATGTATTAAAGTAGATGTGAGATATATAAGTAGGAACATGCACACCTTAAAATGAAAGAAGAAGGGGCCATTCAAAGGCTGATTTTTTTGCCTTTCGGAGTCCCAGAATGACCTGATTTCTAAATCTGTCAATCTGCAATCTGCAAACCTAAAACCTGTAACTCTCTTTTATGCTCTAGGAATAAGTTGAAAGTGGTTCAACCTATACCCAGGTATAGGTCAAAAGTTTGACCTATACCCGAGATGAACAAAATAAAAAATAGAAAAGTTGATTGGGCAAGTCTTTTGATTGTCTTTATGACTCTGTAATAGGATCTGCACTCAAAATACCTAGGTATAGGTCAAAGGTTTGACCTATACCTGATACTGTTGGAATCTGGAATAGAGAAGTGGATCTAGAAAGGTCTTCTAATTGGATTCTCACATTTGTAGTTATATCTACACTCTAAAAACTACGCCTGCACACAAGAGAAACAAGGAAATTGTTGGGGGGGGGGGGCTTTCCTTGGTCAAGGCCTGGTTTAGAAATTAACCTTGAATTTAAATAAATGAAATGCTACCATGTAGAAGAGATTAAATCTAATAATAGAAATGTATCATACCATGTAGATGTAATGGTACTTAGTATGAGATAAAATTTGTTAATATAATAGCTTTGAATCCACACAAAAACCAAAAGGAAATCATGTAAGAAAAAACCTCATCTAGTAGATGCTTGTAATTAACCTCAATATTGGATTGAAGAAGAAGAACAAGACTTGAATAGGTAAATGTAGGTCTCCTCCCTTGATGACCAACTCCTTTTCTTCCTATGGAGAAAGAAGCTATAGTTATGGAAGGAAATGCATAAAGATGGATGAATGCCTTCAATGAATAATTGCTTGCTTGAACTCCTTGAATGTACAATAGATTTCTTGATCTCTTAAGAGTGGATGTGATTGCTTGAACTAGATGTATATAATGAATATGGATGTAGATATGAAATTGAAGAGAAGAGGCCTCCTTTTGTAGTGATTTTGGGGTCCAAATTCACAAAGCTTGACTGCACTAGGCAAGAAAATGAAAATGATTTGCATCAGTCCCAAAACCAGAAAAATTCAACCCCTGAGGTGTAGGTTGAAAGAGGTTCGACCTATTCCTAGGATGTGTAAATTTTGAGGTAAAGTTGAAGGATTCAAGAGGTGTTAAGTGGTTTTGGAAAAAAGGAAAGGTAAGCGGCAAAATCAAGCATAAATACATCCAAATCTTGAAATGGGGCCCAAGAGGGAAATAAATTATGTGAATGGATGGGTAAATGGAAAATTGTGCATAAAAATTAGAGCCAACTTTATAGTTTTGAGCAAGATTGAAGGATAATGTAGGACCTTGATTTAAATTATGTATGCAATTAGGTGCAATGCGAGGTCCTAACATAAGAAACACACTAAAGTGGGCTAAAATGGTCCCAAAATGAACACAAAAGTAAGTGCTTACTTTTTAGAACTATACAATTGATATGAAGGTTTTGACATCAATGACAATCAATACCAATAACAACTCAATAATTCTAACAATATCCCCCTTTCGCATTGATGACAAAACACCAAAAAAGTCCAAAAACTCTAAGATCTCGAAAAACTCCCTCTAAGTAAATGCAACATATATTTTCTCCTTTTATCTCCTCTTTTTTCCCACAATGACAAAGGGCCAAAAAAATGAAATAAAACAAACTCAAATTAATATAATAGTCTTAACTAAAAATACTTTCTTATACCTTTCCTTCAGAGTAGGAAGCTCCTTTTTCCACTCAGCAATTGATATCTCCATTTGAGCACACAAGCTTTCACATTCCACCAAATTGTCAAAAGATCTCATTCAGTCCAAAGACTGAAATTGTTGTACATAATTCACTACTTCAGTTAGAATGCCAGAAGAAAATCCTAACCAGATGTCAATCATGTCTTTCACCAGCCAAAATATTTTAAACAAATATTCTCTCTACCTCTGCAACAATAACCATTCTATTTGAAGTTCACCGACTATGATTCTCTATTTTCCGTCTTGATCCTCAAAAACATCATACAACTTTCCAAGCTCATTCAACCCTTTCTCAATCACTTCACTTTGACCACTAAATTTTTTACAGCAACATGCCATCGAAGACAATATCTATAAATATCAGTGATCTCCTTCACACATATCTTCATTTCATCGATAACTCTCAAGAGTCCCTATTCTGCATTGTTACACCTCTTCATTATATATTTCTCCACCTTCAGGTAATCTGTTCCAAACTACAACAACTCAATCTCAACACTCAATACTAACTCAATTGGTAGCATACCACACACACTAGAAACTGTAACCCTTCTATTGATCAAGCGATCAATCAACAATTTTTCCACCAATTTATTATCCTTCGATGAACAATCAGTCCATGAATTATCAAGTTTTTCATACTCATCATTTTCCAACAAAGTTCTTACCATAGTAGAATCCACATGCACATATTTTTATGGAGAGGGAACATGTCTCTTCATACCAACTTTCTCTTCTTTAACTTCAATTTCATCAACAAAAATCTCCTCTTCAACCTTTTCTTCATCTCCTGAAATTGTAACTATTTCTTTTCCTTTCCCACCCGTCTTTAACTTCTTCAGTTCATGAGACAAACCATAGAAAACTTCTTCTAGATACGTTTGACCGGAGGAGGAACTCTCCTCACCAAGATATATATTCATAGTACCAAAAACAACTAAACATAAACAAATATTCATATGTAATGTATTAAAGTATGTCTTGCATCCACTCACATTGTCCTTCAAGAAACCCAGATACCTGCAAATCTGTTTATCGACAGGAATGTTGGTCCTCCACTAAAATTTCTTATTGTTCGGTAATTATTTCATAAAGTAGAATCCAAGCACGTCAACAATGAATAAAATTTAAATGCATATCTACTTTCAATCGTTATTTTTACATTCTCAAGAAGATTGTCCAAAAATATTTTACATACATCCATTTGTACATTCTTCTTCAGTATCTTGCATGAAATATGCACAACTAAAGCATAAGTTGAACTATCATGATTCTGAAACTAAATCTTGTAGGAAATACCATAGGCGACATGCCTTATAATCAGATCTTCAATAGTGTTTATAAGGAATGTGCGTTGATCTCGACTAATTTCTGTAAGATCTTGTACCTCTTGATAACTACTAGATTTCTTCGACCTGGGTAATTAGATGACACCACACAATCCAGTAATTGCCTCAACTACTTCCTTCGATACCACATATTATTTTTCCAGCACTGAGGTTTCACCATGAAACTGACTGAACACAAACAAGATGAATTCATTTTCATCACACCATAAAAATTCTCCCAAAAATATCGAGTCCAAGATCTATGATTCTTTGCATATGCTCCACAGGCAATCCAAACTCTAACTCTTTGATACGTCTTTGATCAAACTCCTTTAACTCAACATTCTTCATTTTATTTGCTGCAGATGCACCAAATCTACGAACAACTAATTTGGGTGCCATAATATATTCACAAATCTTCCACAAGCCCTACGCAAATCTTCAATTTTTCTGCGTGCTACAATACCAAATGATACAAAAATTCTTCCTTTAAAGCTATGAAACAACCTAATTAATTTTTCTACCAAAATTTAAATATCATTGATGCAACTCAGCCACTCTACGTACATCACATCAATCAATCATTAACTGCATTTATTATATCTCTAATCATCATACTGAGGATAGACTAGTTGCAACTGGTATCACCTTAGGGGAAGGGAGTGTATGATTTAGCATATTGAATACTCCCCTAAGCCCAATCATTTGACTCACATATTTGTTGAGCTAGTACCAGGATCTGGTACCACCAAACTCTCCACACCATATAACTTCTTCCTCTACTTAGCATTCTATTTTTGAGCTCCGTTAGGTCCTGCAACATGATTATCATTTCTCGTATTCACCAGAGCACTGCCAGATCTGCATGTTTTAGTATAATGACCAATCTATCCACACTTATAACAATTAACATTTATTTTTCCAGATCTCACCAATTGAACCTTAGATCTGCACTAACTAGCCTTATGACCAAAATTGTGACACACAACAATTTCCATGAAAAATATTATTCATGACATTCAACCCTTCCCGATTTAAATCTTGACTCTTGCACTGACTTGCTTTATGACCAATCTTATGATAGTTAAAAATTTGAATCTTTTGTTCCTTTCTCATCCTACAATTAACTACCTTATATCTAAAATGATTGTAAATATAAATACGATTGAAAAATAAATACCTTTGAGTATTCATTTGTCTTACCAGAGGCCTTCGTGTAGATGTGTTTTGGTTTTTGACCTTTCTTGTTATTCAACCTTTGTGTCATCGCCTTTGTCATCTGATTTGAACATTCATGGGTAAACCATAGACCTTCTTTATCCTTGTATCGTTTCTAGATGGATATTACTACTTTCACATGCATTTTCTTCAGTCTCTTTCCATACTTCCATTGTTATTTCCAGTTTAATTATTTCTAACCAAGCACTTTTCCATTTTTATTCCAATCCAACTTTAACACAATCTTCCCTTTGAGCCTTTTCATCCAGCTTCTTCTCAAGGTTAACTATCTTCTCTTTTAGTCCTTGATCTAGATCTATACTATTTTTCCTTTGATTCTTTCCATTCTCTCAGTTCTTGTTTCAAATTTGCAATTTTGTCCTTTGATTCCTTTAATTCTTGACTAACTTCCTTGTGCCTTACTTTGAACTTTTTGATATGATCTCTCAGCTTGGCAATGCAGGTATTTGCCTCTTCCAAGTTCTCTTTCAGCTCCTAATTTTCTGATTCGGTACCTTCAATATCACTCATTACAATTTTATAATCTTCTTCAGTGTAGAATCATCCTTCCATTCATTCAAGCAACCAAGATGTTCCTCAAGTAGTTTAGATATATCTACAAGGGACCAAGCTTTGATACCAATTGTTGAACAGGTCAAACAAATTGAGAGGGGGGGGGGGTGAATAAGTTATTCTTGTGCACACTTTAAAAAACTTGTGCTTGATTGGTAAGCTAATAAAAAATGGTAATAACAACTTCTGTTGTATCGGTTAAGCACATTAAACATTCAGAGTAGATGTAAACATGAAAAAAAATCAACACAGAGAACTCCAAGATTTACGTGGAAACCCAAATTGGGAAAAACCATGGAGAAGATAATTCTCATAAAATGAAACACCTATTAGAGTAACACTGATTAAGGTGATTTTTACAAAGGCTCATTTCCAGTTGTGCTCACTGTAGGTTGGCTCACTGTCAGTCGGCTCACTACTAGTCAGGCTAACTACCCTTTACACAATAGAGATATCAAAATTGATAAAAAAAAACATGAACTGATTGAATTGCATCTGAATATGCATAAATAATTCAACAATTAAGCTCTATCACCATAACTACTAGTAGATCTTGAACTATTTGATCTACTGCTATTAGAATGTAAGCTCTGTCTAGATCTTCAATTTGCCACCTCAAATATTATTGCTCACATACATCACTACCACAAGTTTGCAATATAATTTTCACCTTATTTTCCACACACACTCTCCTACATCAGATACAAAAGATTTCCTTTATTTATATAGGTATCCACTCATACATTTGTCGAACCACACCAACATGTGTGATGACCCCAAAACATAATATATTAGAATAATATTTAATGCATAACATTGATTCTAAATCTAGGACATACTTAGAAAATTTATCCACATGCTACACCACGAACTACATATAGGTCATACTTAAGATTTTATAATGCATATTACAATTATCAAGTACATACAAACAACAACCAAGTCCAAAAGATGAACCAAGATATTTGTTGAAGCTACTGATAGATAAAACTTGACTACAATATGGTGTAGCTAATAAACCAAAAATGTCTGATGAGCGCACCATTGTCTAGCTAATAGAAACACCATGAACTGATTTAATAATCCATATAATAATATAATACTTGATCACTAAAATCATAGAAGTGCACCAAAAAATAGACTGAGTAGAACAATGTACACTTGCTAAGAAACACCAAGAACACCAAAAATATTCATGTTGAACCTATTCTACGCATAACTAAAATTCTTTTTGTGCAATCGATAACCAATAGGTACATAACCAAAACTTCCAACAACCAACTGATACCGCCAGAGTGTCAGTTTGAAGGTTTTGACATCAATGAAAATCAATATCAACAATAACTCAATAAGTCTAACATAAGTAAAGGGTAATTAGTGAATATTTAATTACACCAACATCCCCCCTTAAGTGCAACTTAGGGGAATGCACTTAAACTCATAATACAAGATGGGTCCGACTACTAGGCCATGTTAGGTACCAATGTACAATATGCAAATGCAATCTCTCATAAAGCAGAGAAATGAAAAAAAAACCTCATGGGACAAAACTCCCCCTCAAAAATAGAGATAAAAACACACAAGATGCATGGATGGAGGACTCAAGACCCCCCAGGAATACATACATCATGCATATACAATCAAGTATCTCCCCATAGGAAGGAAAGAAGGAGACATGATATCCCTCCCATTATGAATAATCTCTTGCAAAAATGGTGAGTGCTTGAAGACAAAACATAGACCAATGCCTACAAACAACATATCTCCCATTGGGAAGAAGATAAACCAAGTATAAATGCAGGAATTCTTCCCATTTTGGATAGGAATTAGGAAGTACAATCCAAATGTAGTACGATGATGTCTCTAAAATCTACTGATATGTCACCATTTCCTTGGATGATGAAGATTCCACGAACCAATCAGGAACATACCCAATCATAGTAGAAGGTGACAAACAATGAACCAATGGTAATTGAGTATGAACAAGATCCAATGACAAAGACGGAGTGACAAAATTGTTGCCACAACTATCATCAAATATGAATGCCTTTGAAAATTGAATAGGAGTCTCCATCACATAAGTATGATCAACCCGAAACAAGCAATATGACATATCAAATGAAGGAAGAGACTCATGAATGCAAATCTCCAAAGACTCAAATGTCTGCTCTGAAGATAAATAGACCTCCTCCAAATGTTGTATCAAAGGATCCACAATCATGTCAAACTGTGAAGAATGATCATGTAGAGTATGAAGAAGAGGTTTAGAATGTTCCCTCGCAACAACTGAAGAAGGATCATCTTCATCAAAGAGAAGATAAATGTCATCAATAATGTCTCCCAAATCTGTAATGTAGGTCTCCACAAGCAAATCTACAATGTGTGTCAAGAAGTCATCCCATGAAATTGTGTCTGGAAGACAAAGTATACCCTATTGCATTGAATCACAAGAATCCAAGGCTGTAGGAATACAATCATCGTCAAGAGAAACAATAGAAGTGATCTCAATTAGAGAAGTGGGAGCTATAGGTAGAGTCTCTGGATCATAAAAAACATCAAGCGTTGCAAGATGTTCAATCCACTTTAAGGTACAATCATCAAAGGAAATATTATCTACATCATCAAGTGGAATGAGGCAATCTGCAATAGGATCATATGGGAATAGAGGAACATGTGGATCTCCATAATGTTCCCAAACAATGATTCAAAATATTTGTGGGCACCTAATACCTTCAATATTGGGTTTAATGTCATGGAAGAGACAAAAACTGATGTTTCTAGCATTAAATCCTTTGATATGATCATTCTTTTCATGACAAACTAATTTTTTCAACTTGGACTTTGGCTTAGGAATCAGTCCATAAAGATGAGGCAATAGATTAAGCCATCTACAATATGTATGATGTCGTTTTCCTGCAACTCATAATTATCCCCAATCAAGGTTGTTACAAAAGGATGCGTGTCATATCTCATGATTACATCAATGAACCACTTCTCACATCACAAAATGAGATAATAAAATCATTACATTGCCACAATGCATTCAATCAAAGAACCCCCCAAGAAAAATATAATAAAATAAAATAAAGAAAAAAGAGAGGATTTTGGCAGTTTATATATTGTGCATGTACAATTGCAACTTGCTAAATAAAAGCTAAGCAAACTTCTGATTTTGATGTTTACAACTACCTTATTGAGGCCAAATCATACTCAAAACAATATTACTAAGGATTAAACTAAAATCCTAGCATTATAATTATCATAATGACAAAAAATGACCTAGATTTGAAAGTGATATTTCTGCCCAAACAAAGCTATAAACTGATAGCAGATTTGAATAGTAGACAAAAAATTATGCACTTAAGAAAAATAGCACCTGAAAATGTATCTGTATGAGCTTAAATGAAGCCTTTGAAGTTTCAAAAATAAGGATTAGACACAATAGTCACAAAAAATATGATTTGTGTGAAATCTATCTACCAAAACCAAAAACTAAGACCGCCATTAAAAAACTCAGGATTTTCTACACAAAATAAAAGAAATTGCACTAAAAAGGAGTCAGTGTGACCAAGTTATGGCCCTCCAAAGTTGGACTAAAAATGGTGAGGGGGCTTTTTTTTTTTTAAATGACGACGTTAGCAACTTATTATCTTAAATTTGATGGTAAAACAATCGTCACAGTCACTTTAGAGCTTAAATTTGACATCTAAATGACCATCCCCAAAAAGCTAATGACACCCAAATGACATTTAAATGGACATGAAATTTAACATAGCAAACAATGATGTCACCTTTGATTGTGCATAGATGCTGATGTGGACGAGTCTGTGTTGACATAGTAGGAATGATGTTGCATTGACTGTACTCGAGACCATTGGAAAATGACCATGTGTCCTGATCTAGTTTGTTGCTCAGTGGTATCACGTCGGCCAGTGAAGTACCACCATGTGGCGGGTGGGACAATGTTCAGACCACACAGGGAGCAACGATGGTCATCAGAGGAGCTAAGGAGGCACAAGGAGATTAATTGTGATGAAACTAAAAATACCACATCCATTATGTGGGGCATGAAACACTTTTTATATAGAACAGTCTGCCCAAACAATTCAAAGCAATTCGTAGGAGCTATGCAGTGGTCCACAATGCATGGCTATTAGAGTATGGTGTTGTCAAGGTATATTCTTAGTGATGGTATAAATTTTTCGGTGTCCTGAAAATAATAAATAATAGGGGCTAGATTGCAATCACCATACAATTTTGTAGAATAAATATTCTAGAAAAAAATTTGTGAATTAAAGCTGAAAAACTGTAGAATAAAAAAAAAACTAAATTTTCATTAAAAAACTATACCGTCACTGTGCAGATCGAGCTATATGACTCCATTTGCAATTTTGTTTTGCCTTAGATTTGACTTTTGCCTAAAATATACAAATTTATAGTCAATATTCGTTGGAATGGTCTCCTAGATGCAATGGTGAGGTCAGATGTTACTCTAGATGCTCCCACAAAATAATGCTCCCTGGATTTGAATCAAACCCTCTAATGAACGAAGCAAAATCTCTCCCAAGACTACACAATGGATGCTCTAATGACTTTGATACCATGTAAGAATTTTCCCAAGGTAATATGCCAAGATCTAGAAGCCCAATGAATAACGCAAACAAGAGAGACAATATGGACAAGAATAAATTGTATTCTCATCAATATGATCAATTGTATCAAAATGTAATGGAGTTAATCAACTGGAATGAATCTAATGAGTACAATGAAAGATATGTTTTCTTATATAGGCAAGGTAATAAGAGACCATGATAAGATATCACCCCCACAAGGCGAAATTACATGTCCACCAAAGGTGGATCATCCTCCATTATGCAATGAAGTATGTGCAACATGTGAAGGATGATAATATGATAAGTACACTAAAGGTGGAGACAACACATAAAGTGGAATGTGATAACAACTATCACCGCCTAAAGTGGAATTTCTCCTACACCATGTGCAAATAAGGTACAAACTCCTAAGTGTCTCATGCACAAACTACTATGCAATGCATTATCCTAAGTAAGCTTGCAAAGTGCAATTAGTGAATATTTAATTACACCAACATATATGACACTTTATTTTAGTGTATTTATAGAATTGAAAAATGTACAAGTCCTCAAAAGAAGCTATTCAAAACAATTATTCTTGAATACCACAATGAAAATAACACCACCATTGCATCGAATTTATAGAATTATATGATGCGAGCTAAGTTCTTACTTGTTTTATGTAACGAGGTGGACAAAGAAGACAAATATCAAGTTGTCTTTCAAACCTCATCAAGATTAAAAAAATTAAAAAAGAACCACCATTATGCAAAATATGACCCCCAAAGTATATAGTGATGTGATAATTTATTTTAGTGTATTTATAAAATTGAAAAAATGTACAAGTTCTTAAAAGAGACGTATTCAAAATATGATATTCTAGAACACTACTATGCAAAATAGCACCACCATTGTGTAGAGCTCAAAAACTCATGTAGGTGAAACACAAGAACACCCAAAATGGTGTCCATATGAGCCCCAACAAGCTTCTCGAAGTTTCAAAAACTGGGATTCTCAGGGCGTCATTTGAGAAACAACTAAGAAAAAATTATACATCTATACACACAATGAAAAAGATACGAGTCAAAAAGATATTTGTATACCTAATAATGAGTCTCAAAAAGTTGATGGTAAAAACAAAATAGGCCAATGGAGAGGGGTGCAAATTTTGGAGAAGAAATCTTGACATCGACAACAATATTCTCAAAATATTTTAGTGACTTGGCGTTGGCATGACATTGTCTAGGTGCTTATGTGTCCATATGGATGCTAATGTAGGCAATGTTTATCGTGCATAATGATGCTAACACAATGGATGACATGGTTGATGAGGTGGCATAGGGTCTCTGATTGGGTAGGCAACATCAACAAAAAGTTTAGGTCAATTTTTTTAATGATAGAATATTTTAATGTTAGTACTAGTTTTTGTCATCAACTACATAGGGATGATGTCATCCTTATGTAGGGAATATTCCCTATGAATGCCCAAGGACAATGTCACCCCTATACAGGGGTACATACCCACCCTACAAAAATATTTCTTTTGTTGCAATCAATTTTTTACATGACTATAATTGTTTTCTTTTAATGTCCCTCAAAGCATCTTGGTGCGTTGATGTAGGGAGAATGTACAATCACTATAGGGTTGTATGGATTCATACAACCCCACAACAATTGAGCTCCAACATACCAAAATATATCATTTTGCTAGAAATTGAAGTGTTATATATGAAAATTTGCCTCTTGATCCTCTAGAGCACTATTGTGACTTCCATTGTGCTCCAAGATGCACTGTTCAACACCTTATACACACAACCTTCACAAAATCAAGTACAAAAGGGAGAAGTTTTGCAAGGTTGCTTTGATACTATGTTCAAACAACCAAGATCACTTGCAAAACTAAGAAGTATCAATTAATAAGCAATATGCAACATGAATATCATAAGCAATAAGTTGAAAATATACAAAAGAGCCTTGCTTATAAAAGACAATTTAGAAGAGGTGAGAAGGTATGAATGAAACTTTGCCAACACATCCAAGTATGCAACAAATGCATAATTCTATGGGCAAGTGTTTTGACACTTGGTGAGGCTACATGAGATGGGACAAAAGTCTAGCTAACCTATAAGCGATCTTAAGCGTGGTGTGAATAGGACTCAACTATGTAGGCTAAAAGCAAACTAGTTAGATAAACCACTTTTCACACTAACATCAAATAGCTAGGATTTATATTCATAGAAGATACACTCTACTCTCATAAATAACCTACTTTATCTACTTAATCAAACTAAAATAAATGAGTAAAAATATATATAATATCTAACTAAGGAAAATAAAAAAACCTACACCAACAGTCATCATTTGCAAATACTTTCTTGATAGATTTACCTATCATGTATCTTCTCTTTAGCACTTGTAAATAAAAAACCTTAAAAAGAAAATGTTAAATGAGAGTTTTCTTTGATCAATCTCTTTATAGTTTTTGCTAACAAAATGTGATATTGTGAAAAACAAGTCAAATATATGTATACTAATATATTAACAACAACAATCTAGATTATAGAATTTGAGAAAATTAAAAATCTAATTATCAAAAACTTATTAGCATTAAATGGAAAGCAAAGTAACAATGCTAGAGAGACACATGTTTCACTTATGAAATCAAATGATTTAGATTCAAATTGATATGAAAGAATGTATTTATATTAAGAAAGAAGAAACCACACTAAAGTTATATAAAAAAAAATAGTAAAGAAAACTTAACTTAAAAATTATATGAAAGGGAATAGCATAAACAATTTATTAAAAAAAAAAGAAACACAACTATGAACAATTGTGAAGTACCTAGGAAAAATTAGACCACTTATAGAAAAATTGAAAGCAACATGAAAGCAAGAGCATAAGATTGCATTCATGTGGATGATGAAAAAAAAGGAAAAAGGGTACACTTATAAGGTTATAAGAGCTTTTCAAGCAACTAATGTAAGAAACGTACCTAGGAAAAATTAGACCACTTATAAAGAAATTGAAAGCAACATGAAAGCAAGAGCATAAGATTGCATTTATGTGGATGATGAAAAAAAAGGAAGAAGGGTACACTTATAAGGTTACAAGATCTTTTCAAGCAACTAATGCAAGAAACGTAGTAAATGAATGATGAATTAATTACCACTAAAAATGATGAGTTTCTCAGAAAAGAATTCGAGAGCATCTTTTGGGGGTCCTGTTGACCAAATTTTCCCCATCCTTTGCAGTTCGGCTATCTTCTGTCTTTCCTGCCAAAATGGTCATGCCTCCCTTTTCAAAAATCAGATCTTATGTCAATCGCGTATAAAATTTTGCTCAAGTTTTAAGTTGCACGACGAGCTGCCAATCGCGGTCGTCGCTCAGTCGCAACCTATTCTTGCATATGCTCAATTCACCTCCGACTGAGCGACGAGCTGAAAAAATGATGTTATCGCTCAGTCGCAAGCTGTTTTTAAGTTGGCATGTTGTGGCTGCGGGTCTGCGACTGAAGAAAAAGTAATGTCATCGCGTAGTCGCGAGGCCTCGTCAAAATCGGGAGATGAGCTTGCGAGTGCGCGACGAGCTGGAGGATCCATGTGGTCGCGCACTCGCTGATCGATAAGAACAAAGGAAGAGCAGCTCGCGAGTGCGTGACGAGCAAGAATAGGGGCTCATCGCTCGGTCGCTGAGCAAAGCACATGAAAGAGAAACAGGTCGCGAGTGTGCGACGAGTGAAAAGTAGGGCTCGGTCGCGCACTCGCTGAGTAATGGACACAAAGGCAAAATAACCTGCGACTGTGCGACCGAGCAGAAGGAGAAGTTGTCACTCAGTCGCCGATGAATAAAGGTGAGCAGAATGCAGCTCGCGACTGTGCGACGAGCTGAAGCAGATGATGTCGCGCACTCGCCGAGCAACAAAGGTAAACTGAAGGCGACCTGCGAGTGTGTGACTGAAGGAAAATGGTATGTTGTCGCGCAGTCGCTGATCTATAAAGACCAAGGGAGGATAGTGTGCGACTAGGCGACCACAGTGATTGTTGAGCTCGTCGCTCACTCGCTGAGCAAGGAAGATAAAGAAGAGGCGGCTCGCGAGTGTGCGACCGAGTAGAAACAGGGATTCATCGCGCAGTCGCCCAGAAAAAAGGTAAAAGGGAAAATTGAGCGCGAGTATGCGATTCAAAAAAGCTTGCTACTCGTCGCTCAGTCGCGGCGCAATGAAACAAAGAGGAAAACTGCTCGCGAGTGCGCGATCACAGAAAAGGTGATGAATAAAGAGCTCGTCGCGTACTCGCCCAGAATCCAGAGGGAGGAGAGCATGGTTTGCGACTGTGCGATGATGTCGCAGATGAATTCTTCATGGCTCGGGTTGTCTCAGTTTGCAGAATTGAGAGAAAATTCAAGGTACGACCAGGTAAAAGGAGGATCAGATCTTCTCGAAGGAAAAGAATCAGATATTTTGTGAATAATCAGATTTTTTGGGGAATCAGAGCATACAGTTGACAGGTCTGCAGAGCAGTTATTGTATTTCAAAGACTTTTGAGACTCTTCTAGAGTGTCATGGCCGCTTCTGCAGATGAACATTTATGTTGATATTTTGAAAGGATGATTTTCAGGGGTAAGCGGTGGCAAAACAGGAAAAGATCTGATCAGGAAGTTATTGCGAAAAGTGCAGTTGGCCTTCGAAGTAGTATAAGTATGAGTCGAGACTCATCTTGTAAGGGGTTGGAAGGTAGTTTGATATTTGTAGTATTTTTGCTCCTGTATCTATTT
>MU223638.1:1313819-1326570 GCA_018584345.1 Thuja plicata | reverse complement strand
ATCCCTTTTTAGATTTCTATTTTTATTTAATTGATTTGGCATAAAGCTTTCTTTACTCCGATATCAACACAAAGTTTTGAAAAATAAATGGACACTTTTTATTCATTCATAATTCTATTACAATATTAAGATGAATGACCTTGTCATTCTTATTTTTCCCGTGTCCCTTCTCCCTTCGGTCACCATTAAACATTCCTACTCCCGACGGCGTTTGCCATCACGTTCCTCTTCGAGCCGTGTATGCTCCCGTTCATGATACTCTCGGAGGATGGCTTGCCGTCGTTCCTCCCAAGCACTTTCCTCCACACGAGCGCGTTGTGCCAATGAGACTTGTGCCAATAGCCGTGGAAGATGGTTTAGCAGACGGTTGGCTGCAGGGTTGGCCTCGATGGTAGACCACACGACACTGTGGGACTTCCGCTTCGTATGCTTCCCGACGGACGTACGTTTCTATCGCCGCCTGCAATAGAATTCTGAATTCCCTTGTTTGGTTATCCTCCCCTTCGTATAGTTCCGTACGTGCATCGTCTGCCTCGGGGTTTATTTCGTCAACGGATAATCCCATTGTCTCCGTACGCCATCCAGTTCCGAGTTCGTCTAGGCAGCGGCGCCAAATGTTTACCTGCTGGGGTAACCTGGTCTAATTGTAGTATACACAGAACATGAGATATATAAAGTAACTGACAAGAGTTCTTATTTATTCAGATCAAGTAACTGACAAGAGTTCTTATTTATTCAGATCAAGTAATTACAACATTGTTCCCGCATCCATGATGCCTTACCCGAAGGTAATACAAGTATATAAAGGTCCGAAGGGACGCGACGGTTGACAACCGCGCGCAACTCCCTAGCCTCCGGACGTAACTAATTCCCAACCGACACATCCGTACATTACACCCGACAACACATGGAAACCCTAGTCAGTGTGTTGGATGCTTGGTTGGGCTTGTGCTCCTTGCCCACTGCTAATTCTTGTTTATTTCCTTAATAATTTTGCTTTTAAACTTATGTTCATTTCTGGCTATTTGGGGCCAGATTAAGGTTTGTGAGATGGAAGAAATAAGTGCCTGAATGGGGAAGTGATATTTTGAATTTGGAAGATGCTATCGTGTTCGGTCGTCTCAAGGAGGATAGGCATGCAGCTTGCTAGTGTCTAGGATTTGTAAATGACCAAGAATGGGGCATCGAAAGGTGCAAAAGTGACATTGGCTCAGTTTTAGGATGTGAGGGATAGGCTCAAGGGAAAATCAACACAATAAATGGTTGGAAACAGTCCCGAGCTGTGTTTATAAAGGAGGGTGCTAAATTGAGTGCAAAACAAAGGGGAAAAATGCAGAGTATGCACTTTTTGTCTCTACTTTCTTGTCTCCCATTCAATAAATTTTGACAACTTGTACCTGAGTTCTCTTATTAGGATGTAATTCAACCTTTTGTTTCTCCAATATCTAATTAAGGCCCTTGTAAAAGAAAAGTGGGTTTCCTTAAGTCATTTGAGTCATCGGTGGGTATGATTGATGACATCTTTTCTCATTTAGAAGGAGTGAAGTAGTCTTTGGACATCATAACAACACCCTTCCTTGATCTTCTTAACCCCAAAGCTATTGGAGTGTTGAGTCTTTGTTATGGACTGTGTAACATCCAAAATTCTAATAACATAATAAAATAATATAAAACTTTAGTTACTGAACATGAAAACTGAATTTCAACTAATCTTTCAATTTCCTAAGAGTATGAAAAGAATGACAGTCAACATTAAATTGTAGTTACTAACTGCTTTCACATGAAACTGAAAGATAACTGACTTCTTTTCAATACAACTGGAAAATTTAACTAACTTTATATCATTCATTCGAGGATAAATGGAACTGAAATATTCAGCAAATTAATAACACAACTAAACCTGATTCATGCTGTTTCCTTTTTGGTTGGTCTTCTCTCATGTTTCGTCTTCCATAGGCAAAAGAGTATTATCAGGGTTTTTTTACCACCCAAGCATGGATCTTTCGATCGTGACTAACTGTCACCCGCACAACTTCCGAAGGAAGTAGCCTAGCCCTTCCCACGGTGAGAAGAGTACGTTTTCCATTTTCTTGCCATCTAAAACTTGGTGTAGAACCCACAATCGTCATAGCCAGTCAATATTAAGACATCCTTGCCTAATAGGTGACATTCCTAGCTAGACGTTGCACTACTGGTTCTAGTGATTGACGTATAATACCCGTAGCATAGTACCACCTTGCCCAAGGTTTTTAAAAGTACAAGCGCATACCTTGTCCTGTCAATGTCACCACCAATCTCATTCCATGGACCTCCTGGCCCGATGGTTCGGATAATCCTATCCTGATGGCATTAACCTTCAAAGGTTACACAAGTTTTACAAAGGTTCTACCCATCCCTTTTAGGTTGGAATCACCAAAGGGCAGAAATCTAAAGCTAGCACAAAACATTACTATATACCCCAAAGACTTGGGTATTAATTTTCAGTAAGAGAATTTCAGCTTTGAGCCAAACCTACAAGTATTGCAATGATATGATATCTTATTATAAGCAAAACAGATTTGACAAACTTCCATACCATTAAATAGAGAAAGGAATTAAATCTGCCACATGCAACTTTCCCAGTCCTCTTATTCGTGCATTGCTAATGCATATCAATAATAGTTACGATGATGCAAATTCTTTTCGTAATGTGCTGGCAGATCAGAGAACGAAATGTCTCTAGTACATGCAGTAGTGCATGGCTTATTCTACTATCTATGAATGAGAGTGCAGATCCATATCAGTCTTCCAACATTCAAGCTAATGAAGTGCAGGGACATAAATCGAACTACCATGTTCCCTATAATTGAAAATCATGTCATGAAGTATACATTTAGTTATATGCATTTCAAATGTATCCATCCGGATGATCAAGAATGTCTGCCACCAATTGCATTCATTCTTGCTGACCCGAATGGCTATATTCGACATAAATAAATAGTCACTTTACATACGCCAATAAAATCAATCCAATTTAATCTTACAAAAACAGCTATTGATGCCACAGTGCGTTCGTTTTCTACTTGCAAAGTAAAAACATATTTAGAGATTGATTGAGAATAGGAAAACATGCCTGCAAATTAATTCGATGCAAGATGGAAGGACTCAGCCTTAACAGAGCTCTAGGATTATGCTCTAAACGTATGTATGCTACAGAACAGAGCTAATGCAATGCATGAAGATCACAGAGCAGAGAAAATCACATGACAGAACAAATCCAAAGCACATTGATTGCAGAACAGAGTAACTCCAATGATAAGCACAAAACAAAGCAACTAAAAAATGCTCCATAGTCACAGAACAGAGCAGCCTCTATGATAAACACAGAACATAACAACTCCAAAATAGCACGTAATCTGCACAGAGAGAAGAATAAAATTTAAACAAGAATCGAATGCCCCCCCCAAAGAGCCGAGCTCCCCTCTATGAGATAGGCGGCAAGGAGTAACTCCTTGCCACGGGAGTTACTCTTGCCACCTTTCAAAATTGCCGGCAAGATAACTCTTGATCATATGAAAAGAAAATAAACATGCCCCCCAATCAAACAAGTGAGCTCAAATAATAATATTCAACATTAAAGAATGACATTCTAACTTATATAAATCAGGGATGGTTATATATATATCAAAGATAAAACATGAAATAAGCAATACTTTGGATGATATGAAAAACATTCAACGGAAAGATTAAATATATAATTACTTAGATTGTTATTTAAAATTGACAAGGTGCCTTAAGCCTAGAGACTAACTAGACCAACTAGACATCAGAATACCATTGCCCCGAATGTAAACAATTGACCATGATTGGGGTTCTAGCTTGGATGTCATTCCTGACTTTTCCCGTTTGCTTGTGCGCTCCTATGCTGATGATACTCTTTCCCTGCTCACGGGATGATTCTCCTCGTGTATTCATTGACACGGGTGGATTAGATATCCATGCCATTGTAATAATCTCAATTTCCAAACTAAATTTGCATCAACAATTCATTTTCCATTTTCTTTTTCAAATAAGAAAATTCAATTGGTTCTATAACAAAATATACGTTAGAATTTGCATAACCAAAATTAACAAAATTTACATTTCTATTCTCGTTAGAAAATTCATATAACTGAATTTAACTGAAATCCATTTAACTGCCATAGTCATGTTTAACAAGAATTAGTTATTATAGTTATAAAATAATAAGGTCACTAGTAAGGGATGTAACATATCCCCCCCTTCGTGCTTAATTGTCCTCGATGAATATTTATGCAATAGAAACAAAATCCAACATAGTTCAATACATGAATTCCAAATTATCAAAACAAATGAGGGAATCTCTGAAGGATCTCATCCTGATCCTCCCAAGTAGCACTGTCTTCCCCATATTGGTTCCATTGGACCTTACAATGGTTCACCTCATGGTTATGCAAGCGCAACCTACATACCTTGAGTACCCTGTTTGGCTCTATCATTACCACTCTTGGATCCTGCACCTGCAAGGAATTCCAGTCAATAACATGCTCAAAATCTGATTTATATTTCTTTAAATAAGAGACATGAAAAACATTGTGCAATTGGGCGATAGCTGGTGGCAAAGCAATTCCATAAGCAACTGGGTTGATAACTTCCAAGACCTCAAAGAGTAATAGAGCTCTTGTGGGGTTTAACTCTAAGAAAGACTTTCTCCCCAACCTCAAACTCTCTAGGGGTGCATTTTGCATCAGCATAACATTTTTGTTTGTCATTGGCTTCTGCTAGCCGTTTCTTAATTAGCCATACTTGTTCTTTCCATTTTTAAGAGCATCTTAGTTCCAAGGACTACTCTGTCCTCAAGTCTATCCAACCTAATAGGAGTTCTTCGTTTCCTACCATATAGTGCCTCGAAGGGTGCCATCTTGATGGCTGATTGATACGAATTATTGTAGGCAAATTCTACCAATGGTAGGTAATCCTCCTAGTTGTACTGTTGATACCTGCAGTACACCCTTAACATATCTTCCAACACTTGATTAACTCGTTTTGTCTACCCATCTGTCTCTGGATGATATGTGGAATTGATGTTCAATTGAGTTCCCAATGTTGCAAAGAGTGTTTGCCAAAGTCTCGAGGCTATCCTTGCATCTCTGTCCGAGATGATTTTCTCCGGTATGCCGTGCAGGTGAAAAATCTCTTGTACGAATTTCCTGGCCAGGATAGGAGCTCCATCAGTTAGATTTCTAGGAATGAAATGAGCTACTTTTGTCAATCTATCCACCAATACTAGAATTACATTTATTCTCTTTCACAACATAGGGAGGCCTTGAACAAAATCCATGTTGATTATTTGCCACTTCCAATTTGGAACGACATGAGGTTGAAGTAAAACTACTGGGCATTGGTGCTCAACTTTAAGTCTCTGACATTCAAGACATCACACCACAAACTTGACGATATCTTTTTGCATTCCTTTCCAAACGTACAAGGGTTTAAGATCAGCTAACATTTTAGTAACTCTGGGATGCCCTAAATAGGGTATGGAATGAGCTTCCTTAAGTACAAGTCTTCTTAGCTCAAAAAGATTTGGTATGTACATTCTTCCTCTATATCTTAATAGTCCGTCTTGCTCAATCTGAAAGACCTCATATCTAAAGTCCTAAGGATCCTCTTGTAATGCTGCTTTGACCTAATTGTAGTATTCGTCCCCTTCTAAATTTTGAAGGATTTTGGTTCTGAAATTTGCACCAACCATTGTCATTGCTGAGATATGCCTTATGTGGCTTAAAGCATCGACGACTCTATTTTCCTTTCCTTTCATATAACTGATCTCAACATCATAGTCTGAAATCAATTCCAACCACCTCCTTTGTTGGGCATTCAAGTTGAGTTGAGAGAAAATGTATTTTAGGCCTCAATGATTTGACCTTAGTTCGAAAGGTTTTCCCAAAAGGTAATGCCCCCGTACTTGTAGTGCATGAACAATAGCCGCTAATTCCAGATCATGGAGTGCATAGTTTTGCTCGTAGCTCGTCAATTTCCTTGATTCATAGGCGATCACCTACCCGTCTTGCATCAATACCCCTCCTAAACCTTCTTTGGAGGCATTGGTGACTACAACAAACTGTCCTGCTAGATTAGGGACCTTGAGTATAGGTACCGTGGTCAATTTCTCTTTAAGTACTCAAAGGCCTTCTGGCACTTATCAGTCCATTCAAATCTTTGACCTTTTCTCTGAAGAGAGGTAATCGGGCATGCAATACGGGAGAATTTCATCATGAATTTTCAGTAATATCTTGCTAGCCCCATGAAACTTCTTACTTCCTATACATTTTGGGGAACGAGCCATTCTGTTATATCTTTAATCTTGCTTGGGTCTACCGCGATATCCTCTGCTGAGATGATGTGCCCCAAATACTGCACCTCCCTTTGGATGAATGTACATTTGGACAACTTCCCATATAATTTATGTTCGGAAGGATGATTTGCAGATGTCAGTGGTGTTCCTCTTCATTTTTGGAATAAATCAAGATGTCATCAAGAAATACTAGAACAAATTTATCTAGACAATCCTGAAATACACTGTTCATCAAATTCATGAAGGCGGTTGGAGCATCAGCGAGTCCAAAAGCTAATACCGTAAATTCATAATTACCATAATGAGTCCTAAAAGCTGTTTTATAGATATTTTCCTCTTTTAATCTCAATTGATGATAGCATGATCGTAGATCTATTTTAGAAAAGATTGCTACTCCTCTCATTTGATCAAACAAATCATCAATTTGGGGTAATGGATACCTATTCTTAATGGTGACCTTATTCAACATTCTATAATCAATACAGAGGCGAAGAGTTCCATCTTTCTTCCTCACAAATATCATGGGTGTGCCCCAGGGTGATACATTGGCTGAGGCTCTGATTAGTCCTTTGGAAAGTAATTCTTGCAGTTGTGCCTTAAGTTTTGTTAGCTCGATTATGGACATCTTGTAGGGGGCCTTAGATATAGGTTTAGTTCCGGGCACCAGATCAATGGATAAGTCAAATACTCGCTTAGGAGGTAATCTTGGTAGTTCCTTTAGGAATACATCCTGAAAATCTTGAAGGAAAGGGTATTTCTCTGTAACTGATTCTATCATAGTACGGTCTTCTAACACTTGAGCTGTCGACCCATAAAGCATTTTATCATCTAGATAAACCATTTCCTTTGGTTCTCCCGTCTCTTCCATCTTAACTACAAATATTTGACATCCCCTCCTACTTTTAAGTTGCATAGCTGAAATCCTGTCGCACTTGAATTCCTCGGCATATGCCTTGAATAACAACCCTATTTCCCTTATAATCCAAACACTCCACTCGCTTGGCAAAACAATCTACTTTTGCTCAATGTCTCCACAGCCTATTGATCCCAAGAATCATGTTACTCAATTTCAACATGAAACTCAGGAAGTTCAACCTTGGCTTCGAACAAACATCGCTCTACTATAGCCCTCTACTAATTGGCATACTCAATAAGTTCAACTTAACATTTACTTCATGAACAGTTAAATTAACAACGGGGCAACATCGCGAGCAAAAACTCTTCGGGTTTGCACATGCAAATAGGAAGAAGCAAAGAAATATATTTGTGAGTAGCATATTCCTCCACATACATGAAAGACTCTAAGACATGGAAATCTTCACCAATGACAACTAATAATAAGATTTTGCGATAAAGGTGATACTCATGACTAGTTAAAATAGCCCAACTGTTTAATTTCATAGGCTACATAAGTATGCAGTGCCATATATTGTTTACACACACACACACAACATATACAAACATATAAATTAACTTCGGTAGGAAACTTAGGAAGTTCAACCTTGGCTTCGAACAAACATTGCTCTACTATAGCCCTCTACTGATTGACATACTCAACTTACCAGGACTTTTCTAAAACTCCAGCTTGCTTAGGACATTTATTCAGTATTCTAGGAGATATAAAACATTATGTTGCTTCAGTGTCAATAAGTATGGAAATGGAATTGCCATAGAGAGTACCTGTAGTTTCTATGGAGATGATCTGGTAGTCGGCTTGCTTGTTATCTACATCGGCATGAATCCTCTGCTGGAATGCTATCTGTTGTGGTGGCAAAGGATTCCTTTGGGTTTGGGTCCCAGGCATCTTCGTAGGGCACTGATTGACATAGTGGTCCCCACCACAAGTAAATCATCCTCCTGCTGGTCCTTTCTTCTTAGGATTTTTGGAAGTCCGATTACCTTCCTTGTGATATTCATTTCTCCCTTCTCTTGTCCTTCTTGAAGTAGGAGTTATTCCCCTTGGATCGTTTTCTTTTAAATGACTGAGAATTACGTTTCCAACCAAATTTCTTTTTCCCTCATTCTTTGGCAGCATCATCATCTTTGACCTTCTGTTCCTGATGTACTGCACTTTCATAAACTTAATCTGTGGCACCAATACGTTTACAGGCCCTTTGATGCGATGGTTGAGCCCCATGATAAATTTTCGCACACGGAAATTTTCATCCACTTGGTGTTGAGGGACATACTTTAGGAGTCTAGTGAATTTCTCCTAGTACTCATGGATTGACATGCTTCCTTGCCTTAAGTCCTGAAACTCCTTCAATTTTTGGTCATAGTATAATTGAGGTAATCACCTCTACCTAAAAATCTTGACAAACTGCTCCCACATGACCTTGGTTATTTTTAGCTTAAGTTATGTTCTCTTATTCTCCCACCACATGGCTGCCTCTCTTGCTAGCTGAAATGCCCCCCAGGCGGCTTTAGATTTTCCGAGTAGTGGCGGATCTCAAAGGATTTCTCCATCTCGGTGAGATATTCCTTTGTGCCATCCCCAAACATAGATCCTGAGAACTTAGGGGTATTTACTTTTCTCATGCCGGAGGATAATTCCTTAGCCAATTGACGGTATTCCTTGGCTTCATCTAAGTCTTCGAAAGAGTCCCAATGGTGCTCACTCTGTCGGGTGTGTTCAGAGTTGTGAGTTCTGGGTCTCGACAGAGACTCTTGCTTGTCTTCTGTTGACCTAGGTGGTCCGTCCACCTTCCTTTCTAAATTAAGAATATGGTTCTGAGTATTGACCATCATCTCAAGAAGTTGATCTAGCTTTACCACAGGATTGTTGACATCTTCGTTATCCTCAAGAAGGTTCATAGAGTTTTCCACAGTTTTTTAGTTTCCTAAAATTTACCTGCTATAATAGGGTAATGATTTATTAATTACTCATGATTAGTTACTTATGATTAATTAGTCATTACTAGCGTGTTATTCCATTTATGATTACTAAAACAAGAATAGGTCGAAAAACACTTATACAAAAACAACAAAATTTATCATTGATTTCAACATAGGATGATTACATCAATTTTATTCTTCTTAGTTACAAAATTGTTTCAAAGGTGCTCGTTTCCCGAGTTACTATAATGAGTGATAGGTTCCTCCTGATCCTCAAACTCAGAAGGGACCAGACGATATCCAGGGGTAGGCACTCTACAATCTAGGGGCTTATTAGAGTCCACACTCTTGGCTCGGGGTTCCTCAAGCTTGACTTATTGTTTTCTGCTAGTTTCTCTGAGTCCTCCTTATCCGAAGACGACCATGTACGCCTTTCCTTACGAAAACGGCAAATGTAATGAGCTAGAGTCTCACGATCTCTAAAAGGTGCTACTCCAGAGAGGGCATATTTGGCGCGAACCTTCCATAGCTGCACTATAGTGGGATCTTGTACTTTCTTACGAGGGGTGCGTCGGATCCACATCCTACGAATCACTGTTGATGGGTTTTAGTTTTCTACGCATGAAGGAAATAAGCCTCCAAGTCCAGTGTGGAACCCAACAACTCTGATACCACATCTAACATCCAAAATTCTAATAACACAATAAAATAATATAAAACTTTAATTACCGAACATGAAAATTGGATTTCAACTAAACTTTCAATTTCCTAAGAGTATGAAAAGAATGACAATTAACATTAAATTGTAGCTACTAACTACTTTCACATGAAACTGAAAGATAACTAACTTCTTTTCAATAAAAACTGGAAAATTTAACTTTCTATCATTCATTCAAGGATAAATGGAATTAAAATATTCATCAAACTAATAACATAACTGAACCTTATTCATGTTGTTTCCTTTTTGGTTGTTCTTCTCTAGTGTCTTGTCCTCCATGGGCGAAAGAGTATCATCAAGGGTTTTTACCACCCAACCATGGATCTTTTGATTGTGACTAGTTGTTACTTGCACAAATTACGAAGGAAGTAGCCAACCCTTTCCAAGGGTACACAAGCACGCTATCCATTTTCTTGCCATCCGAGACTTGATGTAGAACCCACAGTCGTCGTAGCCAGTTAGCCTAAAGACATCCTTGCCTAATAGGTGACCTTCCTAGCTAGACGTTGCACTACTGGTTCTAGTGATTGACGTATACTACCCGTAGCATAGTACCACTTTGGCCAAGGTTTTTAAAAGTACAAGCACATACCCTGTCCAGTCAATGTCACTACCAATCTTATTCCATGTGTTAAATTTGGATCAGATCTAATAAAATGACAGAGCTGATAATTATTAACAAATAATTTGATCAAGAAATAAGCAAATTATGCATAATAATTTAAATAGTTCAACTTAATTAATGATCTAATAGAAAACACATGACACCAAAATACCCTGGGAAAACCTCCCTTGTGGAGGTGAAAAAACCAGCAAGAAATGAAAGATTAATATTCAGAAATGTTAACTCACAGTACAATGCTGATTTGTCAATCAGAGTACAGAACCAGATAGTTGAAGAAATCAGACCTTCATCTCTACAAGCATAGCACTGATCATAGAATGTAGGTTCAGTATGAAGTCTTCTTCAATGTGCAATTTACTTATGTATCGAATCAGATCTCCACATTGCAATGTAGATGCTGTTCAAATCAGATCGCTGTCTTTATATGTATTGATGTCTTTCTTTATGGTATTTGCTGCCTAGCCTTTGAATTCGCTGCTGAAGATAGATTGCATTATAATTATGACTGAATCATATTTTCTTCCCAAAGTCACAGTCTTGTGTTTGATGTTTGAAATGCAACTATGAATTACAACCTTTGCTGATTAGAATAGCAGAGCCCAAAAATCGTAAGTATACTAGTGTCTTTTCTATATCTTTCTTGCACACGAAAATCCTCTTATATATATGAGGGAATAGAACATTAATGAAGGATCGGCATCCAAGGCCGACCTTTAATTTATTTTCCTTTTGGCGCCAATAATGAAAACGTCTATAGACGTTTTAATAAAGGAGAAGAATGAAAGGGCCCAGCCCTTTAGTTTTCAGTTTATTGTATTTATAAATACAATAGCCTGATATATTGAGTTAAATTAAAGATATAACTTAATAATTTAACTCAATTATTTATTTAATTTTTTTAATTAAATAAATAATCAATCCATAAATAATATTTAACTTTTTATTTAATTCTCCAATACATATTTAATTTCCAGATTAAATACATAATCTCTCCAATTCAATATATTATTTAATTCTCCTAATTAAATAATAAGTTATTTATTTATTTCTCCAAAATAAATAATTAATCCATTAATCCATTTTTTAATTGTCCTTAATTAAAATAACTAATTTATTATTTTAATTTTCCTAATTAAAATAATGAGAGCTAGAATCCGATCTAGCTACTAAACATTAACACTCCCTCTTAGCTAGGAGGATTCTAGCCCTTACCATTACTTTCCATCACGCCTACTCGCAGAGGATGGATGCATACTTGTAAAAAACAAATCAACCATTCCCATCATGCCTACTCGTAGAGGGTGGAACCATCATGCCTACTCACAAAGGATGGTCAAACATACCTTCTTTCAAAGAAGATCCAAGATACAACATCCACCTTGCATTGCCCGCAAGAGGTGGGTAATCAAATCAAGTACATCAAAGAAGCTGAGACTCCCTCTCAGCAGTAGATGTGTCCTCCACAACTTAAAGTTTCTTCCAGCGCAACTTCCAAGGCACTCGGTCTTCCTTCAAGATGCCAAACCCAATAGCTTCTCTTGAAGAAGCACTCCAAAAGATCCAATCAATTTCCTGTACTTAGGGTTACGAAAACAACATACTCATCCCTTCAAGTTAGTTCAATAATCAAAAGTCAAAATTGATTCAAGATTACTCTACCCAAGAGAATTCCAAGCCAAATACTCACTACCTCATAAATCTGAATATACCAAACTCAAATGATTAGAAAGTGTGTGACTCCCTCTTGATCCTCGCTCTTGCACAAATATGCTAAATGAGTTGAACCTGACAATCCCTGGCATAGTGACCAAATTTGTCACATTTGAAGCATCGGATATGAGAGAGATCTTTTGGCTTCTTCCTTGAGCTATTAGCATCATTGGATCTGAAGTCATTGTTCCTATTGAAGTTGTTCTTCTTCCAATGATCACCTTTGACTGATTGGGTAGCAAGAACTAAGTTTTCATCATTACGGGTAGACTTGATTCCTCTTGTTTTGAGCCTAGATTCCTCTTCAATGCAGTCAACACGAAGGAGATCAAATGAGGGAAAGTTACCTCTACCGCTTAAACCTTGAATGAAGGGTTTCCATGAGGGAGGGAGACCATTGAGTGCAAGCATGACGAGATCCTTGTCTACAACTTCACTATCAATAGCACTTATTTTATCTCTTAATTCTGAAATCCTCGTGAAGAACTCCATGACTGACTCATCCTTT
>MU223638.1:1268994-1307759 GCA_018584345.1 Thuja plicata | reverse complement strand
TATAGACCGTCAATTTAATGACATCTAACACTTAGTTGTTGCTTTACAAGATGTATCTATACAAACAACTCATAGACCGTCAATTTAATGACATCTAACACTTAGTTGTTGCTTTACAAGATATATTAATGCAAACAACTCATAGACCGTCAATTCAATGACATCTAACACTTAGTTGTTGCTTTAATTCATCATGTTCTGTTTCAACATTATATATAATGTATATCATGATTTAAGTTATTGTAAGGTCGTCACCTTCCAATAACTTCTGCAAATACAAGTGATAATCATTTGGAAGTCGTAACTTCCTTATGATGTACACATGAGGCAGGCCCATTAAAATCATATAGTCACACATATGGACTTTTGAACTCCCTCTCATCTGATCTCCTCATCAATGATGCTTTTGATGGAGCATCAGACTCCATTTGAATCTGACGCCAATTCTCCTTTTCCTGCAAGAGAATCCTCAGAAAAGATCAAGGAAAATAGCTTTTATAGTACGTATAGAAATATAAATAAGAGAGATACCACAATGAGTAGATAAATATAATATTCAAGGATAATAAATACTTGTCTGCACATCAACATCCTTGACACAAGTTGCTTCAATGAAGGTCCATATACATCAAATCATAAAACACCTTCTCATATTATTTGAGAGACATCTCCCCTTTGAATTATCTCCCCACTAAGAATAGTTCAATTGGAAATGTAAAATTGGTTATTATTCTCCCCCCACAATGTACAATTCTCACTCTTATATCATTGACAATTCTCATGTCTTCCTATGAAATGACTTTACTTCTTATGAAATGACTTTATTTAAGAGAGGTGGCACTCTATAATTGATTCTTTCTTTCTATAAAGAGACACCCTTCCTTGGATTCATGCTTCTTTGTTAATGCTTGACCACGATCATAACAAATTAATATCTCTTTAATGAAAGTCACTTTCAGGAATTTCACATAGACCCGTACACATTTCGTCATAACTTTTGAATTCCACACTTTCTTTCCAATTGCTTCGGTGAGATTCTCTGAAATTAGTTTTTCACCAAAATATCTGAAATTTAGCAAAATCCAATGGTTGATTTGTGAGATATGGCCCTTTTACTGATACTGTATTTTCTAAGACAGTCACACATTCACCATCAACAAACTACTCTCTTATATTTGCAGTCTGGCTCTGATACCATGTTAAGTATTTAGGATAGCTACAAATGTAATATCACTCTATGTTATGTGTTTTCCAAATGCAACAATCTCTCTTTCATTTATATTGGGAATGAGGCTAGGAGAGACAAGGGACATGTCTATTCATTATTATTTATAAGAAAGGACATGCCTCTTCCCATTAATTATATTTTAATCAATCTTATAATGTTTCATCAATCAATTAGTAATCAAGAATAATATAATAATTTAATATTGAATATTAAATTTCTTATGATTAATAATATTATAACATATATAATATATTATTATTAATCAACATATATTATATGTATTCTAATGATCATACGACTGAAGCTACAAACATTAACAAAATCTATTCAACTGCCATAGTCACATTTCACAGGAATTAGTTATTATAGTTATAAAATAATAAGGTCACTAGGGAGGAATGTAACAGATGGTCTCTACTCTTGTATCTGCAATTTTCATACAACTGAAATAAATCTATGACTATCATGGAGAATGCTCAAAGATAAACCCATTTGTAAATGTCCTTTGATGTTCACTACTGTTAAGCTAGGTGATTTGGTACTGAAATCAACTCATTTTTACTGCCTTTCCGAATATGAAATATGGAAATGTTATAGAAAATGATTATATATCAGGAGAAGCTAACATGCCTCTTTGAGTAAACAGAGTAAAAGCACTGATGTTGCTTACCAGTCAATTATGGTAGAGAGCCATCAGCTGAAACTTACATGGTCTTACAGTAATATGTATGAAAGAGTCATCAGCAGATACTTTCTTTCCTTACTGAGCAAACACAGCAGAGTCATCAGTGAACACTGATGTGGCCTGTTAGGCAGCAGAGTAGATTTAAAGATTCCAAAATAAAACATTAAATAACTAAACTAGAAATTTAGAAAATGCCTATGGTTATTTGTTGTCCTTCAAAGCGAGGACAATAAAATATAAACTGATGAATTAGGTAATAAAACGTTCATATGTTATTCAGAACTGAATGACTTTGCACAGCTATTAATACTATTCGTGGATGGCTTATGGCCCTTGTAACTATAATAATCATTGTCATTACTCTAGATCTTCAAGTAACAAATTGGATATCTGGTCTCATCTGACACAGCAAACTTAGTCTCTCATATTTTTGCACCCTAGCTTGCATGCATCACGGGTATATGAGATCCTCCTTTTGGAAGGAGAAATTCTTGCCATACATTGTTGCTTGATTCCTGTAACCATTGTGTCTCAAGTTTCAACATTGTGACCAAGCTGGGGAATATGCTAAACGTAGCCAAAGTTAAGCAATGCAGACAAACCAACCTTCCAAGAGCTTTGAAAAAATATTCTCGAAAATGTTTTCAGCTTTCAACCTTAAGTATCAGGTCTTGAGTAGAAATCTTGGAAGTGGAGTAATAGGAAACTAATTATAGCAATGATACTACAGACTTACATGGTAAAGTGAGGTACACTTTGCTTTTGCATAACACCTGAATATGTGATAGTGATGCACAATCCTGAATAATGACGGAAAAAGTGCTCCTGATCTATTAAGAAATCAATTTTTTCTATTAAGCACAAAGTCTTGTTTCGTGGTTAGTACTTCAAGTAGGCTGGTGATCAGGTAAAGACTCAATGATGCTGTTCAATCAAATCCTTTATTTATTAGTTTTACATATCAGAGGGAGGACTTAGATGGAAATGTACACAGGACAGGACTTTTGGGGCATGCATGAGGCTTAATTCTACTTTATTTAATTTTGTCTCTCTTTATTAGGTCCTCCTTTAGGGCATATCTAGATGATCAAAGAAAGTTGCAGAAAATCTATTCCATGCAATATAAATGTCATTTATTGCTTATTGTGAGGCAATATGTAAGGAAAGGTTTCATCAGGACAATTTCATGGGAAGCTTAGAAGAGTTGAGGACTTTAAAGCGTTATTTAGTTATGCTTGTGAAAGCCAAAACTGTAGTGCTTTCTTAGTGATGTAGATTCTTTCTGTTGGGCTATAGGCATGGATGTTAGTCTTTTTAGTCTCGATAGAGTGATATATTCATTGTTCTTATGTTGCTTAGCTTCCCCTTGGTCTTGGTATTATATAAGATCATTTTTCAGAAAATAAAATTGTGTTGAAATGTTTCAGTGAACTTCTAATTGAGGGAACACTTCCAGTGTTGAATAAGGACTTGTGGGGAGCTCTTTATGATGTAGCCCATTGCATCCATGATTTTTAGCATTTTACATTCCCACTTGCTTGATTGCTCCAAGTTTTTCTCATATTTTTTTATGGTTACAAGTTGCCTCATTTTCTTTCCACTCTAGAACATTGTAGAAAAGCTTCAAGCTATCTTGTAATTGATACTTAATATTTCTTTTTTCTTTTTTTACATTACTAATATGTTCTATTCATCATCCTTGATCTATAAGTGTGTTTTGTAATGAGGATATGATTTGAGATGTGTTGTCTGCCATTTGCTTGACGTACGTTGAGGAAAACATTTTGGCTGCATTCAACTGCTTGCTTACTGAAAATTAGCCAGTTACAAATTTTGTAGGTGAATTGGAAAGTGTGAACCAGCCGGGACCTTGAACCCAGGACCTCCCTTTGGCATGCTTGGCTCTGTTCACTAAGCCATTGGCCCCTCAGATTCCATTTTTCTAGAAGGTGGCTCAAAAAAATGTTACTCCTCCTCAGGCCACATATAGGCTTGAGTCCAACGAACCAATCTTGATGCAATATCAAAAAGCATGGACTGGTTAAAGGATTCCTATTGGCATGCCAGGGCACTCTAGCACTAAACTACCATCTTCTAACAGATTTTATTTTTTCTGTAGTGTCGATTGACCTTCCAACAATAGACGCATTAGGTCAGTGTGTAATGCATAATTATCTTGAGAGTTGACTTTTATTGTTATATCAACTGTGGGAAATATTTTTCAACATTGAACTAGAAAAAATAGGTTTTTGCACTCTAATTCTATTCTTGAATCCTAGCTGATGAGCTGGTTGATTATTTGTCTGAAATGAAAAATATTGTATTTTAACAGGCTGTATTGGATGAAGAGATAGGCCGTGTAAGACTTATCACTCTGAATAATCCAAGTAAACTGAACATTATCACTCCGGAAGTGGTAAGATTTTCTTCCCTAACTTATAAGTTATTTTTGTAGATCGGACGAAAGGAAAAACATACAGTTCCTTCTTGTTTTATTAAATTATCTAATGGGATGATCAGGTAAAGCGATTAGTTGTGCTCTATGAAAAGTGGGAAAAAGCAGATGATGTTGAGATCATAATTATCAAGGTAAAACAATTCACTCTTCTGTTTTGTACATTGTGTTTTCAAAGGTAAACATGATACTACAATTGATATTTCCAATTTTTTGCTGATTTCTGATTGTTTCTTGAAGGGAGTTGGCCGAGCTTTCTGTGCTGGAGGAGATTTGAGGATGTTTTATCATGGAAAGGCAGGTGGGTATACAATATTTTGGACACTAGCTGTTAGATGCGTTTGTTGAGTTAGAGATTGTTTTGAAGAGTATTGTTTCCCCAAATTCATCTTGGACTTGCACTGGCCTCTGCTGTTGTCAATCATTAGGTATTTAGTTAAGACTCAACATAGGCCTTGCTCTCTGATGGTTCTGTCAAACTACTGGAATGTATATAGACAGGGCTTCTATGCACACTGAGGTTTGAGGCTTGGGTTTGTGTGTCAGCAGCCCGTCTCAATTGTATGACCACTGTCTGCTGGAGGCAATGGCTAGAGTTTTGCAAGAAATAAATTATGAGATTTAACCATAGTTACCAGGTTTGAAAAATGCGATTCATTTGGGGAGATGAAAGAAATTTGGAAATCTGGAATTTTTAATGCACTATGGTAAAATTTCCATACCAATTAAAAAGTCTGGACCAAATTTGACATATCTGGCTGCTCCAAAAAATCTGGAGTGAACTAGATTTGAATCAAATCTTGTCATATTTGGTAACTATGGATATAACTGATGGGCCATCTTGTTAGCTGGTTTCTCATGTATCGTATGGTGGCTATTCTATTTCCTATTTTTGTTTATGCACTAAAAACATCAATGTGACAAATGCATGTAAACAATATGGCCGTATGGCAGTCATCTCTTATTATTCTGTCCCATCACTGTTTTCTAGAATTTCGGCTTTATGGTTTTAAATTGGGTTATTCTGGCATATTGTGTTGCACATGTCTTGCTTTTCATTTGTAACTCCTAGTGTTCATGTGTATGAGAGACAGAAGAAGTGGGATTATGATTTGTTGACTTTTTTTGCAGAGAAACATGTTATTGAGGCTGTTTACAAAATGTATTGGCTTGTAAATCACATCCACACATACAAGAAAGCTCTGGTAAGCACCCAAAATACAACTTGTGCTTGAACATCATTTTTATTCTTGGGAGAGGAGCAAATTGTACATTTAGTTCCTACTGGGATCCTTTCCATGTGATTGTGTTTATATGCTTTTCTCATCATGTGCATTTTGAAGCTAGAATAATTGATGGTTTCTCTACTGCCTAGCAATCTGAAACTTCTGTAAACTTTGCCAATCACCTCCCCTCTTAGCATATCTCAAAAAAGGAGATGGAGCTAATCAATTCTATTACTTTTTACATTTCAGTGTAATTTTTTTTGACTCAATTTTGCTTATTAAATTATTTGTTTTAGGTGGCAATTGTCCATGCAACTGCAATGGGGGGAGGTGCAAGTCTAACAGTTCCGTCTACGTTTACTGTTGTCACAGAGAAAACTGTGAGTCTTTTTTGTCCTCAATGCAACTTTTACTACGTAAATTTCTGCAAAACTGTATGCTCTAAGTACACTACCAATGTTAAACAAGTTTCATGTAAAGGTGCAGAGGCAATTTAATTCTTTAAGATTTGTGGTATGCAGATATAGAGATTTTGGAATCGATGACCTCAGTATTTTCATCTCTTTGATTTAGGTTCCAATCTAGTGAAATATTGAAAGATCCCCTCTAATCTGATGTCTGCTAGTCCTGATTTTTTTTTTGTTTTTCCTTGACTTTTCTGATCTTTTTTTTTTGTGATTTTTGCAGTTCTTTTTTTTTTAGTATTTTGGGGGTTTTCTGATTTTTTTGTGTTTCGATGTTATGCAATGAACATGATAAAAACAATGCTGGAAATGAAGGGAAATTGAAAACTACTGCTGTTCTAAACATTGAATTACTGAAAACACATGATTTGGGCAAAACATGACATACCCATTTCATTAGATGACTTGTAAATGAATTATTACATGACTAATATGAATTCCACAAGTCTGATCTGAGTTCTGAGGCTGCATCAATTGGCTGCTACAGGTCTGATATGCAATTTCCAGCCACTAAGATTATTTCCATGGACTCTCCTTTGCTGCTCCAGCCAATCCTAAGCCTGATACGGATCTGGTCTGAAATATCAGACTTATTTATGATTGATCTGAGGTCTGATTACAGCTCCAAACCCTAACGCCCAACCATAGTAGGT
Source organism: Thuja plicata (assembly GCA_018584345.1). NCBI lineage: Eukaryota > Viridiplantae > Streptophyta > Pinopsida > Cupressales > Cupressaceae > Thuja > Thuja plicata. Next base: position 1,301,048 of record MU223638.1, on the reverse strand, counting down.
TGTATTTCATTGAATAGAAGGTATGGCAGGGCTGATTTGCTGTTGAAGATGGATGTATAAGCTCAAACAACCCAGATCTGAATTCTGATCTGTAAATTTGCTCTTCAAGATGACTTAACCACTGATTTCTGCTCAATAATGAATTCTGAATGAATTCAACCTCCGAGAAGTGTGGGGTTTTCGTCCAACCTTCCGATCTCCAGGGAGTTTTTGTTCCTAGAAGTCTGATCTGTTGCTCAAACTCTCTCAAAGCTCAAACCCAATTTAATGTTGTAAAAAATGAATGCTTGAATAATCAAATGATGCCTCCAAAATTTACTTTTTGCCTCCTCCAAGCCCAATGCCCTAATTAGGGTTTCTCCACCTTTTTATTTAGCCAAATTTTAATTAAATAACGTCTCCTCAAGATGGGCGTTGGAAGTTGGGCTCACAATGCATTTAACAATTCATTTTTTATTCATGTGTTAATACCCCTCAATGGCCCCCATTTTAAAACAACATTATCTCCCTAGGACATGGGTCCTTTTATTACTTTAATAAATTATTATAAATTGTAAGATCCCTGTCTAATTCTGATCTTAAATTCCCAGTCTTGGGTTATATGCATTTCATCAAATAGTTTGTATGCAAAGTCTATTCTGAGTTTACTCCGAGTTCTTTGTCTGATTTGCAACTGAGTTTTAATGCCAAATAACATATAGACCATATAAAATGTAAAACAAAGTACATGAACCATTGTAGTAGTAAAAAAGTCCACTCTTATTGCTTCAAATCAGTCAAATTCATACATGGACAATTCTGATAAAATGATTCAGTTTTTTTATATCTCCCAATAATCTTATTCTTTGATTGCAAGAGTGGTTTAGATCATGTATATCACATACCCGGAGGTTGTGCACAAGTAAGGACTGCATACAATCTGAAATCACCTTGTCACTGTTGTTAATGATCTGAATTTTGATATGGCGGCGTTCTGATGTTTTCTGGGTCTGCAAACTTACTGAATACCACATCTAGGGGAGTCTTGTTCACTAGTCGTTTCAATAACAAGTGCTGGCTGTCTCAAACAGTTAGCAACTGATGAATCTACATTTTCTTCACATGTCTAACCCACCGAAGTTCTTGATCATCCACAAATAAAAATATAAGCAAGCTCGAGCTGTAGAGAAATACCAGGGCATTCGATTTGGCAACAAATCCCTAGCTTTGTCTTCTACTGTGTAAACTTCAGCTCATACCATAATCATTGACAACATTCACCATTAAGCTCAATGGTGATATCAGAAGGTGAGATCACCTCACAATGAAGACCGGGTTCTTGACCAATCTTCTAATCTCAAGGGTTTTCGTCCTTGGAAAACCACTCACTGATTTCCAACAACAATGGAGAAATAGCATAAAGATATATTCTCATAACATGCTCCAAATGAGAGTATACCCTGTTTATAAAGCCTCTTTAGGCAGTTGAAAGTTTGAAACACATCCGCAAGCACTGTGGGATAAAAGTTACTTTTTTTTTTAATTTTCTTCCCAAAAGTAACATCATTATGTTATAATTTAAAGTTGACATTATAATAAAGTTACGTTACTAATTTAAACTCCCCCCATTGCTCCAAAAGTGACCTTTTCATTAAAATAATGATAATTTGACACACAAGGCTCCTAGTTTATGTGCCTAAGATTTAAAACTTCTCATCCAGGTTCCAATGAGCCATAACACTAAGGTTGTCATTAGACAAATTTCAATAAAATAGCAACCTTAGTAAATTTAATTAAATTATAGCCAATAGTACACGCAACTTGCAAAAATGGCCGAAAAACACTGAAATCAAAATGTGACAGCATAGGAGTGATCCTGATGATGAAAGATGATAAACGACCCTGAGTGGGCGACTTTCCAAAAATAGATGCTCCCCCAAGAATCTTGGAGCCCAAACCAGAAGTCAAAAATGACATCTGAAAGCATCATTTAACTCCTCTAAACCATCTGAGCTCATTGGAAATATCAAAACACCCCTAGAGTTATGTTGACACAAACTCAAAATGCCAGCAACAACTGCACTGCTAGAGGACCCAAAAATAGGGACATTACATAAATTGAGAACTTACGTTCATCCTCTTTTAGCTTCCTACTTTCATATGCTATAGGATGTCTATTTTGCATCAAAACAACCCCTATACCTTCACTTGAAGCATCAGATTCCAATAAAAAAAAAGTGAAAAATCTGGAATTGTCAAAACTGGACATGATTTAATTACCTCTTTTGAGTTTGTCAAAGTTTTGTTGAGCTGTAGTTTTCCATAAAAATGCTCCTTTCTTTGTTAGATTAATTAAAGGGGTAGTGAGCTATGAGAAACCTTTTACAAACCTTCTATAGTAGCTGCAAAGCCCAACAAACCCTCTTAGCTGAGCTAGATTGTTTGCTCTAGGGCAACCTTGGATTTCTTTGATTTTGTCCTTAGCCACACTCACTCCATCTACACTAATTTTGAGTCTCATATACAAAATTTCTTGCAACCCAAACTCACATTTAGATGCTTTGGCATAGATAGACTGCTGTTCTGAAATACTCAATATCTCATCCAAGTGTTCCAAATGATCCTCCCAAGTTTTGCTATATATTAAGATGTCATAAAAAAACCAAAACAAACACCCTCAATTGTATAATATATACCTCATTCGTACATGGCTGGAAAGTTGCTGGTGCATTTTTAAGACCAAAGGGCATCACCAAAAATTCATAGTGTCCATAATGACACCTAAACGCTGTGTTGTGTACATCCTCATCTCTAACTTGACTTGGTGTAAAGACCTCAAGGTCTGTATGATATAAATCTTTGTTTCCTCTTTAAACTATTAAATTATAAAACAAATTGATTGCACAATATAGATTCAGGAGAAGAAAATTTTATTGCAAGAGTCTCCAAATTGCTTATAGATTATTGAAATAGTTAATAGTTCTTACACAGATTCAGAGCATCAATAAACAAGTTTAATATAGAAGCTGCAAATTCAGGGATCAAAACATACATAGAATTGACATAAAATCCCTTAACAACAGTTTAAACTTACAGATTACACAAATCTCTTGGGGGTTTCGTCCCAAGATCCAACATGCTCAAGGGCAAAAACAAAATAAATATGGCGATGGGTATGAACGAACTTTTTGGTGGGTTAGGGGCTGCGTCCTTCCTCACCTGGGTGTTGAGATTGTTGCCTCAGCTCCTTGCATGCTCAGAGGCAAAAACAAAATATTCAACATACCAAAAAACAAAATAGAGCCTTCAATATATACCCACTTGGGGCGGTACATTAACTTGCAATGCAGGCAAGTAAACAATTTGATTGCATTCGGTGAAGGAATGCCAGTTTGTAAAGAGGCAAACTACAATTTGCAGAGAGTTGGCTGAAGTTGGTAGAAGCTTCCGGTTTGCCAATAGTGGCAGACAGTTGACACATGGTTGCCAAAGAGAAACAGATCTGATTTTTCTCTCAAATCTGATCTGACAAAAACAAATCAATTTGACCCCCTGTAAGAAGTTGGTTGTCAGTAGAAGACAAAAAATAAAATTCTATTTTTCCACAAAAAGACAAGTGGCAGACAGTTGGCACATGGTTGCCAAAGAGAAACAAATCTGATTTTTCCCTCAAATCTGATCTGACAAAAATAAATCTAATTTAACCCCCTTTAAGAAGTTGGTTGTCACTAGAAGACAAAAAAATTTGATTTTTCCACAAAAGGACAAGAATGTGTAGGTGGCAGCCAGCATTGTCGTCTAGGCCATGTGGCTCCATTTCACGGGTTCATCACACTTGGTGGCATCCTGAATGCAAACTTATCTTGGAGAAGTACCTAGCCCCATGTGACTCTTCAATTCGTGGTATTGGGTAGTGGTTCTTAATGGTTCTCTTGTTGAGAGCTCAGTAATCAATACACATCCTCATGGTTCTATCTTTCTTCTTCACCAGCACTATGGAAGATGCAGAAGGGCTGGAACTAGGCCTTATATGCCCCATATCCAGCAGTTCTTTGATTTGCCTTTTCAATATCTTATTTATACACCTTTGGATGGTGGTAGGGAGTGATCATCGCTGGTTTTGCCCCTTCTTCAAGCTCAATGATGTGTTGGAAACCTTTGTTAGGAGGCAGTCTTTGGAGAATGTCTTTGAACACTTTGTTATGGCTATCTAGTATAGATTGGATCTGCATACTGGTAACACCTTTCCTAGCAGCACTTGTATTTGTGATGAGATATTCTACTGCCCATGCTACTTTCCCCTTATGAAAAACTCGCTCCATCCTTTTATCTGATATTTCCATTGCCCCTTTTCTAGATATCCCATGTAACACTGCCCTTTTCCCATTGTGTTGGAAAGAAATTTCCATGGTTCGGTGGCTGGTCTCATATTTGTCAATGGCATACAACCACTGACATCCCAAAAACTACTTTTATCTCCATGTCTATTGCATAAAAATCATCCTTCAATTTATATTTCCCCCATTGCGAACTCCATTTGGGGTACCTTCTGACATGAGAGAATTCTTTCACTAGCTACCTTCACATCAAACCCTTCAATGGGAACCGTGTTCAGTCCCTATCTCTTTACCACCTCCTCATTAACATGATTATAAGTGGCAACATTGCCAATGGGGATGATTACCTTTGCCCTTTTAAGACCCCTTTTATGTGGAACACACTACAACTTGGCTCACCTGTGAGAGTTGCAAGGTTGCCTCCCGTTGGCCCTTCAACATTTTCTTCTTCGTTTATAGAACCAACTTCTTCACTTTCTGCATCTTCATTGAAGAGTACCTCAATGTAATGCACTTGTCCTTTTCCTAAACATCGATGTCTTGGCTGCCATTGTTCCTTGCATGAGAAACACAACTATCTTCTCCTTAGTTCATTTTTACTTGCATCCATTTGCCTTGTATTTGCAGCAGGCACCCTCGGGGGTATTGTATTTCTTTGGAAAGGCCTTTTGGAGTTGGTCCTCGTACTATTGAAACTGCCCCTTGCAACTGAATTACCCAAGTATTGTGATGGACTCTTGGAAAGTTATAGGCTTTAAGACCTTGAGTAACCCTTTGACGGGCTCAGCTAATCCCCCACAAAGAGCAATATGAGTCTCCTATCCATCACATATGACCCAGTCAAGGATGGAGAAACCTCAAGGAGATTGGTCCAAACCTTGCAGCCAATATAACACAACGGAAGAAACAAGACAAGTAGCAAGAAAATGAGAGATTCAACCTTTTATTATCATAAAAAATCATTTACAACAGATCTGCAATATGCAGTCTTACATACCAAGCATACATGCCTGATTACACTAAAAAACCCTTACAATCCTAGCCAAGCTAAGCCAAATAATCTTATGAGATCACCTCTTGTCCCTTAGGAACAAGTCCATAAGCTTATAAAGCCATCGCAACATCAGGTCAGCCTAGAAAAGATTACATTCCCCAATAACTGAGAAAACGTGTTACATCAAATAGGTCAGGACCCAAATCTTTAGGAACAACCTCCAATGAAAGATTTAAGAGATGCGATCATATAATAAAGTCGGCCTCAAACGTATCAATGAGCTAGCATGATTGCTCTCGGGAAAACCCACTAGAAGATCAGGAGACAATCGGAAGCACAACAACCAACCAGGAAAATGAAGAACAAGACATACATGCAAAGAATCTGCCATAACTTATGCGGGACAAAACCAAATGATGTGCGATCATAGGATAAGCTCTAGGACGAAACCAAGAACACGATGTCATGACTGCAACCAAAAAGAACAAACACAGATCGACCGCTAACCAAAACACCAGGCTGATCAAACAGGAAAACACAAATATTTTTGTTTGATGCGAGATTGCCAAGATCCCAAGATACTTCTACATCAAACACCCCAAGTAAAATAAAATGTTCCATAAGAGAAACTCATGAACATTTGACAAGCTGTGGAATATAAATCCCATGCTTGTTTTTGAGCCAAACATCCTCTTTATCTGCAACTCTCTATCTCCGTACCTCTGTACTTTCCTATTTCAAATCCATCAACTTACTCTCCTGTGCACTCAATCTGTCATATCTCCTATCAAAATCAGAACTAAGATCACTACCTCCTCCCTTTTGCTTAACTAATCTACCTCTGTTACAAACCTTCATCCGTTCACCAAACAAGATCTTTTGCTGCTTCACCTTACCCTTCTTACAATCTGATACCAACTTGCCTTCATCAAAGCTACCTTCAAGATCCTTCTTCCGATCTATTCTAACCTCTGTAGTCTTCTTCTTTGAACAATATATCTTTACCATACTCAAATTCCTTGCACTTCTCCCCTCAGCTTCCCTCAAAGGAACTAGAGTAAACTTTTGTCCATCCTTCTCTATTGTGACCAAGTTTCTTCTGCAATCATGATTAGCTCCTTTATCAAATTGCCAAGGTCTTCCCAATAGAACATGACAAGCACTCATAGACACCGCATCACATAACACTTCATCTTTGTAAGGTCCAATGCTGAAATTAACCAAACATTGCTCTTTCACCTCCATCATGTGTTCATCTAAAAACCAACCTATCCCATAAGGACAAGGATGTTTAAGCCTCTTCAATCCAAGCTTCTGCACCATCTCTTCTGATACCAAGTTGTCAGGTATACCGCTATCCATAACAACCTTACAACATTTACCCCCTGATTTGCAAACAGTCCTAAACAAATTCCTCCTTTGTAAAGGTTCAACTTCCTTCTTACTCAACATAACTCTCCTAAGCATAAGAGACTCTCCTATCTCAGGTTCGACTTCATTTACCACTAACTCATCAGTAGTTTGTTCCTCATGTGCCATAAGATTTTGTTTTCCTATGTTCTTACTAGATCCTTTAGAACATTGAAAAGCTCTATGTCCTATGCCACCACATTTGAAACAAGTACCTTTGAACTCCTTGCTACCATTCCCTCTTCTAGGTATTCTCTGATCAGATTCAACTTTAATGGTTTGCCTCTCCTTGCCATTGCTACTAGCTTGTTTCTCTCTTCCTCTAGGGTTACTTTGTCTTCTCTTCAACTTATCTTCTGCCCTTAATGCTTATCAGGTCTTCTCTTCAACTTATCTTCTGCCCGTAATGCATATTGATAAGCATCCTCAATAGTAGAAATATTCAACATACTCAACTCATCCTAAATGTTAAAACTCAGACCATTAACATACCTAGCCACCTTTTCCTTAGATACTTCTGTGTGACCAGATCTAATAGTCATCTTATAGAATTCTTGTTTATTCTTCCACACTCATGTCTTTCTGCCTCAAGTTCTGCAACTTCTTGAACAACTCTAATTCATAATCTTCAGGGATGAATTTAGCTTTTAACCTAGCAATCATTACCTTCCATTTAATGATTTTTGTTTCACCATGCTCCTCTATCTTTCTGCAATTCCTTCCACCATAAGGCAACATGACCCTTCAACTTAGTCTATGCTAACCTAACCCTCTGTGGATCTCTAATGTCTTCAAGCTCAAAGTAGTCTTCTAGCTCTCCAATCTAATCTATCAAATCCACGAGATGCAATGAACCGGTGAAAATAGAAACATCCATCCTATGACTTTTACTTACTTGTGCCATAGCTCTCAACAACCTTTCCTCATCTGCAGGGATCTCAGAGAATCTACAATTTCGAGATCTTCAGCAACCTCCTTAAATTCTTTTCCAGTCTCAAGATTCGTTCTCAATCTAGTCAACACATTTTTGATTCATTCCTCATCTCAAATCTAAAGTCTTCCATCATTTGCTCTAGCCTTCTAGGGTTCATCCTTCTAGGCGGCATCTTTCAATCCTCAGGTGCAATTGCTTCTCCAACCAGTGATCTATACACCCTCGGTATGCCTTCAACTCTCAACAATCAGTAGCAACCCTCCCTAGCCACCTTGCACAAGTCCTCTATGATTGCAAGTCAGATCTTCACTCTGCCACCTCACGATCAACAGGTCTAGGGCTTCACAAGTCAGGAACTCAGATCTGTCAACACAAGGATCTCAACCTCACTCTACCTTGCTCAACCTTCACTCTGATACCACCTGATGCAGTCAAGGATGTAGAAACCTCAAGGAGATCGGTCCAAACCTTGCAGCCAATATAACACAACGGAAGAAACAAGATAAGTAGCAAAAAAATGAGAGAGAGCTTTTCATTATCATCAGAAATCATTTACAACAGATCTGCAACATGCAGTCTTACATGCCAAGCATACATGCCTGATTACACTCAAAAACCCTTACAATCCTAGCCAAGCTAAGCCAAATAATCTTATGAGATCTCCTCTTGTCCCTTAGGAACAAGTCCATAAGCTTATAAAGTCATCGCACCATCAGGTTGGCCTAGAAAAGATGACATTCCCCAATAATTGAGAAAACGTATTACATCAAATAGGTCAGGACCCAAATCTTCAGGAACAACCTCCAATGAAAGATTTAAGAGATGCGATCATATAATAAAGTCGCCCTCAAACATATCAATGAGCTGGCATGACCGCGCTTGGGAAAATCCACCGGAATATCGGGAAACGATCGAAGACAACCAATCGGGAAAATGAAGAACAAGACAGACACACAAAGAATCTGCCATAACTTATGCGCGACGAAACCAAATGATGTATGATCATAGGATAAGCTCCAGGACGAAACCAAGAACACGCTGTCATGACCGCAACCAGAAAGAACAAACACAGATCGACCGCTAACCAAAATGCCAGGCTGATCAAACAAGAAAACACAAATATTTTTGTTTGATGCAAGATTGCTAAGATCTAAGATGCTCCTGCATCAACATTTGGCACCATGACAACAAGTTTTTGGAACTCAGCTACATAATCCTCCACCTTCCCTTCTTGTTTCAATTGGGCTAGGTTTTTGAAATGAACTTTGGGGTTTGTCCTATCAAATGTTTCGATTAATCGTTGACTGAATTCTTTTATGGTGGAAATTGAACCATGCCCTTGAGTTACTAATCCATGGTACAACCATTCATGAGCTACTTCTTCCAAGTGTAGGGTAGCGAACTTGATAGCCTCTTCCTCCGACATTGGGTTCAAAGAATAATAAGTGTAGAGTTTTTGTAACCATGACATTGCTGTTGTACTACTTGTCCCATCAAAATCGGGAATTGTGATCTTCCCCAAATGATGCTGAATATCCTTCCTTTCATCATACCCTTTCCTCCTCTGTCCGCTGTTTGATTTCAGTCCACAATATTCAGTGTAGGTCATGTTGTTCTTAACTGCTTCACTCAAAGCATTATATTCAGCTAAGAGGCGGTTCATTTCGTTGGACTGATCCAGTTGACTTTCACCAACTTCTACATTGTCAAGAATTTAGCCTTGAATGATCTGGTATTTGCTGAGACTCTTCCTCCATCAGCAATAGACTTCCCTCCATTAGAATTACTTCCTTCACGACTATCGTTTGCAAGCTTATCACCATTTTGATTCTGATTGAGTCCTCTCAACTGGGCCGCTTCTTTTAATGTCTCAGACATGCTGAGATGAAGCTCTTCAAGTTCAGACCTCCTAAAGAAGGCTGTTGCCTTGCTGTCACCAGTGTCACTCATACTGGTACCCTTTATTTTTTCCCTCTGCTCTCTTTCGCTCATCAATCAAAGCCCACGGATGGCAGGCTTTAGGCTCTGATACCACTGAAATAATCTTCCTTAAACAGTTACTAGAATTTCTTGTATAAAAACTCAAGGATACTAAAATAGATTGACTCAGAACATGTCACAAAACCATTGAATATTACCCAGACGTGATGACGGAAAAAAGAAATTGCAGTTCCAGATTTATCATAAAAAAAGCATACAATACTAGGATGCTTCTGACAGATGTTTTATGCTATGACAATACTGATCAAAGGTTTGAACTGATGCAGATAGGATTATCAGATTTGTCTTTAATCAAGCCACTTACAAATTCCTGCCTACCACTTGCGAAATCTGATTCGCATCTATTGATTGTAAATCATTAATCTTTCTAGGCTCAATCTGGTGCCGCTGTCGTATTACAGGAATGTGACTGGTATGATCATACCATATCATATCCTGACTTCTTTTACTGTTTTTTGTAATTATTTTTATGTAAAATTTTATAGCCGTGCCTTTGCTGTCCTGAACCTGAAAAAAATGTTCTGTCCTTGAAACCTGTACCCTCGTCCTTGAATCTTGTAGAAACACTGGCGTACAGGAATGGGCGTGTTTGGATATTCAACGCCAGTTTTCTGATGTACATAAATGTCTAATATGACATCACAGCTATGGAAAATATATCCAACTTCTTCCATACTCACCTTATCCTGCTGAGAATTTGTAACCAAAACTTGGACTTATGATAGACAAAAATGCCTCACTTTGTCACAAATTTTACATTCACTAATGCTAAAACTACAATTCATGATACATTGTACTTGTCATCAACCACTAAATCAAGCATAAATCTAACATTAGTGGATGCAACAGGTCTTGGCGGCACCTGAGGCTGGCCTGGGATTTCACACTGATGCTAGTCTCTCATACATTCTTTCACATCTTCCAGGACATCTTGGTATGGCTATATTGTTTTGACTAGATATTTGATTGCTCAATTTTGAAGGTGAAATGTTAAGAGAAGATACAAACATGTGTTGGATGTAGCTTACTTTCTAGCCTTAACATATAAAGGATGTGAAAAAGTGATGGAATTTTTTATTTTGATTTATTTATTTGTCTTGTGTTATCTTGATTGTTGCTCTGTTTTGGGTAATATAAATGCAGGGGAGTATTTAGCTTTAACAGGAGCACGAGTTGATGGTGCAGAAATGCTATCAATTGGTCTTGGCACACATTATGTTCCATCCGAGGTGCTCTATCAATTTTTTAAAATATTCAAAAGCAGCAGAGAGATGTTTGATAGCCAGATTATTGGAAATCATTAGACTTAAATTTGTTGTTTGAAATGCATGCCTATGGTCTATAAATTTTTAATGAGCATGGAATCATTGATAAAAACAAATATCTACTAACAGAAGCCTTAAGTTGTTATTAGGTTAGGTCAAATCTTGATTTATTTGTTTGTTGTTCATGGATATCAGAGTCTGGTTCCAACTTGTTTTGTCCTAAGTAATAATCTTCTTCTATTGAGATAGTTTGAAATTCTTTTTCAGTACAAACTACGATGTGATGTTCAACATTGGAAGTTGTCCATTGTTCATCACGTGATGTTTTTAGTTTTATGTTTCTATATTAGAAATTGCCAGAACTGGAGAAGTGCTTAGTCAATTTGAAGTCTGGAGATAAAAGCATCATCAGAGAAGCCATTGAAGAATTTTCAATTGAAGTCCAGCCTGGGGAAAAAAGCATTCTGCATAAGTAAGAATCTATTAATCTCTTTTTTAATATATGAAAAAGAAGGATTTAATTTTTGGTATGGGTGTAGAATGGAACTAATGGAACAGTTCTGTTTCTTGTGCTTCGTTTTAGTAAACAATGACAGATATCTTGACATTAAGAGATCTTGCTTGCAGTCGTTCGTTGATTGACAAGTGCTTTTCCAAGGACACTGTTGAGGAGATCATAGAGTCATTAGTAAGACTCTTCTGCCCTTTTGTTGCATCAATTTTTAAGTGCTCATGCAACTTTAGCATTTACATTTTGATTTATAATCCCTTTTGTATTATTTTCCCCCTACACTTTTGATACAACTGGCTATACTGCTCAATTGTCTTTTGATTTACAAGTATTGTTTTTTCTCTAGTCCATCTTGTGAAATGCATTCTTCAATCCAAAGACTAAAATGAACGGCAAAAATTGGCCAAATGACAGATGGCATAGAAATTATGCAATACATATGTTTTAGGAGTGTTTACAATGTGTATTTGAAAATTCTTTAGAGTCTTGGACCATGAATTTTACATGTTGACCTTCAATCTATCAACTTGAATCTCTAGATATTAGAAAAATAATCCATTTTTTCTCGCATATGTTGTCTTGAATTGTAAATTTAGTTGCTTAAAAACAAATTATGATTTATCTTATTTTTTTTGTCATTGGAATTCAGATTTTGTTGAAGCTCAGTCTATGAACTTTGTAATCTAGATATGTGAAAAAGAGCATCCAATTTTAATTGCATATACTGCCTTGAATTGTAAACTTAGTAGCTTAATCTTTAATTACAACTTCCTTATAGACATTTCTCTGACTTAATTATGAATAGTGCATCGAAGTCAAACTAACCAGGGAATGCTGCCAATTCAGGCATCTTGGCTTTGCGTCCTTGAGAATATACTGGTTCTTGAAGTGCAACCTCCATATTGTTAGATGCTATAATTGCTGACTCATTATTATTGACCTCTAGTTGCTATGGCAAATGCTTTCAAGTGAATGCAGTGGTTCATCTTTGAATTATCTCGTGAAAGTCTGATTGTGGATCATGTTGGAATTGAATGTGCTTATTTTGAACTGCCAATGTTGGCACTCAAAATCAACGGTTTATGGATGGCCAGGAGATGATAATAAGCACTTCAACCTGCTCTATTATAATCAAATGGATTGGTCGTTACTTAAAAAAATTGAAAGTGAGGTTTTGCTTGAATCACTCATTTTATAACAACTAAGATATATTATTTGATTTCACTTGGAAGCCTCTTTTGTGCTTGTGCTTTTGCTTGGTCTTGATCTCTTTTGATTTTTTTGAAACATTTAATAATCATGATAGAAACTTCCATCCGGTCTATTTATTTGATAGGAGAAATGATTTTGGAAGATTTTGTTGCATCAATTAATAACAATTAACAATGTTGAGAAAGCTATTTGTAGACATCTTTTTCCTAGTGAAACGAGATACATTTTTTGGGATTTTGTTGCCAAGTTCCATTATTTTAAACAGGGCTTCAAGAGTAAGTTCTACTATTATCTGTACAAAGAGGTGGGGATAAAAGTGATGCATTCATAAAGGCAGCACGAATCAAGTTCAAATCCCCACACTGCATTAAGACAATGGACAACTCAGTGGACACACGTGTGATTACTTTTTTAGGACTAGAGATTGTTGTTCATCCCTAAAACTGCTCTGGGCCCAATGATTCTCCTAGTTATTCTTACCACAAAAAACAAATATGTACTATTATCTTGAACATCTCTAACATTGCCACCTTTTCAAACATTCAATGAATAGCCTTCCTAAAATTTGTCAAGTTTTGCATGAATGAGTCAGAAAATAGGATATCTTACTTCGAAAGCTCCTACTGCATACCTTCACAAGTTGTATTGCTATTGACATTCATTAATGTATATTTAAATGCAATTGTGCATTTTTAGAATATATAGTCTGTTCATTAGTCAAAATAATAACAAATCTTATGTTAGAAGGTGAAGGAGATTTGGAAGGAATAAATATATGATAGATTACTTATGAAATTCTATCTTATGCGTTTCAATTTATAAATGTTGTTTATTTAGTGTTTGTCTGTTAGACATGATCAAAGTAAGGGCACTTGAACACTTTATTTATTTCGAACCTAAATGAAGCTTACATGTATTTCATCAGATTGCAGAGGGCAATATAGAGGGAAATGAATGGGTCCAAGGAATTATCAAAATTCTGAAAAGATCATCCCCAACTGGCTTGAAGATGACTTTAAAATCAGTAATCTCTTTCTCATCAAATCACATGCTGATCATTTGTATATTTTTCCTTTAATCACTTTCAAAGTTCCAAATTATTCAGAATTATTAGTAATATTCATGTCACTCTAAGGAAATAACATAGTTTAAAGCGCATGGCTTACTTACAGGGATGTCTTATGCCAAGTTAATAGATTCTGTATTTGTTAACTGCTTTCTTCAATTAGATTTGCCAAGTTGATTTCTACGGTTTTTTATTCTTCAAATATACGATGACTGCTTGTTTCAAGTAGATTTTTGCTCCACAAACATAAGTTGACTTCATTTCCCAAGTTCTGTCATGACGCAAATAGAAAACAAAATTCATGTGGCATCATAACAAATCACTGTCCAACTGGAAAATCAGAATTAAAATCTCTAGCAGAAATATTTGATTATTTTCTATATGATTTAAATAGTTCATAGGATACCTATGATTTAAGTTTGACTTTATAAATCAAAGTTAATAAATAATTTTGGTTTTATTTTAGAGTTATTATATCTAGTTTTCAATAATTATAAATTATTATTTTTAAAAAATGAATTTGATTTTACCTTAGATTTGTTATATTTAGTTTTTAATTATTATGATTTTTTTTTTTAAATTGCGTTTTACCATATTTTTTCAGGACTTGGATATTTTTTTGATATATCTTTTTTTTTAAAAATACTAAAGTTCCAACGTATAATACACTCCATACAAAATTGGCTCACCTTGCTTACAATCTAGTTCATGCTCGGAATTTATAATACAATTTTTTGGAAACTGTTTAACAGGTTCGACAAGCTCGTAATCAAACACTAGGTGAATGTCTTAAGAAGGAGTTCCGACTGACCCTAAACACTTTGAGAGGAGTGATATCCAATGATATGTATGAGGTAAGATCTGCATGAAGCAATTTAAATTAAATTTCCTATCTTCAACTATCGCTTTTTGGAAACGTAATTGACTCCTGTTTGTTTTCCATTATGTGGGTGAAGGGTATCCGAGCTCAAACTATTGATAAAGATTTCTCTCCCAAGGTTTGTGATATAGATTTCATTGAATAATTTTGGTATGCAAATCCTACTTTCGGAAAAAAAAAATTGAGTTGTTTTTAACTCTCTTGTAAGCGTCTAATAAACATATCTAGCTGTGTTCTCATTGTACTTGTATATGCTCTAAATAATTTTCTAGTGTGTTCTCTATTGACAGTGGAATCCAGCCTCGTCAAGTGAAATCACTGAAGAGAAGCTAGACTTGGTCTTCCAAGCATTTGATGAAAAATTTGAGTTACAAATACCTCAAGAGGAGAAAATACCAAGGTCAAATCAAAATCACTTTCTTTTTTTGATGAATAACGCATAAATTACAAAGATATAATGTTACACATATTCACACACTGTGAGTCCAAATGGTGCTACACAACTTCACATGCACTAGCCCATGTATAGCAACGATATTATAATAGGGCCAGCAGCTTGCTAAACTTGAACTTGGGGAATCCTGGTTGTAAGAACCCTCACATACTAATAGGCCATAGCTTGGTAAACAATTTAATTACATCGGTTGTATCTTATTAATGCATGTCTTCTTTTGCAGGTGGGAAGGCAAATTTGAGAGTTCAGGCTACCACGTGTTGTAGTCTCACTTCTTTTAACAGAATTTAAGGTGGACCATACGAAAGATCTATCAAATGTTTTGGGAAGTCTGGATAAGGAAAATTCTTACTTCACTTCGAAAAATTCATTTCCATGAAAATGTCAGACTTTACAAATCAGATTCAGGGAAGACTTTAATGCCTCATGTTTTGTGTTCCAATTCAAGCTGGTCTTTGGACTCACCCTTGAATGTTAATTTTGTTTATGCATACCTTCACCACCTTTTTCTCTTCCTTTCCTTTCCTTTCCATTAGGCATTATAATTAGTCTCTACAAAATGATCAAAGATGTAATAATCTACATATTTTTTCAGCTCTGAATAATAATCCTTATTGAATTTGTAAGTAATTTGGATGTTTACTCTTAATATGAGACGAACTTTCATTAGAGAAGATCGTGTAGAAGTTGTATTCCACATGTTTGTATCACTAAAAGTTTAAAAGTGAGACACGCAGCTCGTTGATTTCATAGATGAAGGGTTAACCCCAATTTAAAGACAATAAGAAAGACTGCAAAACAAAGGAAGATGATTAGGCGGACCATATTTTTTTAATAGATGAAGACTTAACCTGATACGTAACAAATGCCTATATAAAATATTCGTTTTCCTCTCGTCCTTGGCATCAGATATTATAAAATGTGCTTGCCATCGTTGCCCTGAATTCTACAGATATCACAAACGTATACATTTTCAAAGTTTGAGCTGATGCAGCCTGGAGTAATAGTGGCGGCAAGTGCCATGAACTAATGCCATATTAAATTATGTGGTCAATTATATAAAGGGCCCCCTTGAATGATGTTAACTATTGTTATTTTGTGAAGTACCCTTAACGAGTAAATAATTTTTCTTAGAGGATCAAACCTTCCTGATGCACGACAAAGCACAAAGCCTCCATTTTAGCTGCCAGTGAGCTCTTGGGATTTGTTTTCTCTAACATCCTTGGCTATTAAGCACATTTGTTGGCAAGGTGAAAGCATTTACTTCTAGAGATTCAATCCATACTCCGAAAAGGCCAAACTCACGAGGGGTCATGGCTAATAGAGATGGTGCAATACACACCTCTGATAAGATGCCTGATAAACGACTGTTTGAAATAAGAAAACAAGTCTGTCGAACGACTGTATAGCAAATTTTTCAATCACACTCCATGATCTTTTCTTAGAGATGGGTCAAGGTGTGTAATATACAAATATTAATTGAAAAATTTGTTGCAGTTTGAAAATCATGATTTCACAAAAGGCCTTGTGTAACACATAATTCATATTTAATATGATATAATATGGTTGGAGAAGGTTTTGAAAAACGTTCAATGTATTTTGAGTATAATTTTGACAGGGAAAAATACAAAACAAATGCTAGTAGATTAGTAGAAAGCCACATATACATGAAGCATTACTTACTATACATAAAATGACCTTGTACTTTTCATCAAATTATATTGACCTTTTATTTATTATTTATTTCCTTTGAGAATTTCTTTTATAATAATAATTAACAATAAAATTGCTTTTATTTGAAATTATTTGGTTTGAGCTTTAAATCTTAAAGCTTTCAGATTTTTACACTTTATTCCTTTTTTAATTTTGATTTTGCCTCATCTAGTTTCTCAACTTCAATCACAATTTAGTTGCTACACAATTTCAGTAGTGTCCCATAGTTACTATAATGATCATTTTCATTAGTGAGGCATTTTTAATTTTCATATATAAACAAACTTGACATTATTTAAAGTTAGAAGATTTATTGCTAGTAATGTATAAATTAGAGAGGACATTCCACACAGGTAGTACCAACCTATAAAATGTATGTCTTAGAATATGAGAACAAATAAATGAATGAATTCTAAATGAGAATTGATTATGTAGCATGAAATTTCAAGTCATAGACAATACCAATAACCAGGAGATAAAAAGATAACATGAGAAACCTCTCGTTAGTAAAAAACAAAAACTCCATTAAAAATATGAAATAACCTCCTTAGCACTCCAAATTGGCTTGTTTCCATTTCTCGCCAATTGATAGATCTAATCAAGGGCTCTGCTGAACCTTTCAAGACTAGTTGCAATATTTTCTATTCTCTTAGCCTTTGCTACAAGACAAACATACTTTGCGAATAAAGAATACTCACAAATGCATTCAAATACAAGAGACAAACTACATATTGATCTTGTACTTGTAGACCCTCAAGCTATCTAGAGGTTGAAACAACTATCTAAAACTTGAAGAGGAACTTGAAAAGTCGAAGTTCTTAAATGCCAAAAGATAGTGATATAGGACAAGGTTATTACTTTACAATGCAACTTTGTCTCCATGTGTTTGAATGATACAATATAGGAATGTATAATAGCCACCCTTGGTAATGACTAATTATTTTTATTTATTTCATTATACCTCAAGCGCTATCTTAAATGGCCAAACAACTTTTTGCCAAATTAGAAGTGTTAGATTCATAATATTAACAACCATACCCATTACAACTCTATGCCAGAGTCCTACATACTCCCATCAAACATAGTTAGCTTCCAATATTAGGGTCATCCCTAGACCCGGATCCCTACCTTGAGGGCTCATACACGATGGTGCTACTTACATATTCCTTTGTGGGAATTAGATGATCCATATTTCACACACTAATAATAGAGAGACTTAATCCTCGCGTATAGGATAAGCTACTTTATATTTCTTTCAAATTATAATTGTTGGTAGTGAAAAGACGGAGCCAATGCAATCTCGTAGATCCTACTACAAACACCACAAGGAGGTTGCAGAGCTCCTAATTAAAAATACGTCATATATAATAGTATTAGAAAAGAAAGACTAGAAAAGGAAGATATGAGAATATTGAGAACATATATAAATATTGTAAGAAGGGTAAATCCATTAACGTATGTACATAAATCATAGCGAGTAATACAAATATATTTGGAGTTATATATATTATGAGTTATGGTTTATGACAAATTGTTATGTTTATTTCATTTTGTTAACTAGCTAATGCATAGTCTAGACTAACTCCTTATCCTTATCGTATGATTGAGTTTGCAGTATAAATATAACACATAAATTACTCGGGGCTTAGTACTTTAGTTCGTGTCCCCCCATTTTCTTATTAATGTTAGATTTGTTGTCAAGCCCCCAACTAGGTTGTGTAGATGAAACTATGGAGAATTTAAGTTTTGATATCCAACTTAAGAAGAAGAGTTAGAAGAGATGAATTTTTTTCATAATTTATGGTACTCTCTTTAGTCTCATCCTTGTGAGAGGGGGTTAGGCACCAAGGGAATGGTGAATGGAGCAAGGATCTCTAAAAGGAATCCTAGAAAGAATGTGGCTAATAGAAAGAAGTTATTAAATAACTACAATAAGTGGAGTTAAAGGAGTAATGTAACACCAAATAAAAAACACTCATAGAAAAAGGAGATGGATGAAATCAAGAGAGATTAAGGAGATTGAGTAGACAAAGAGAGTTAACATGACAAACCCAAACGATGAGGAAAGAAGAATAAGACATAGCATTGTGTGAGAAGAAAGACATCATGAGAGATCCAAAAACGTGGAGAAGAGAAGGATTGACTGTGCCAATGTGGGTGTTGTTGATTGCATTGATGTGGGTGTTGCTAAAAAAGAAAGAGAAAGAGAAAGGAAATTAGAAGGAAAGAATGGAAGACTAACAAAATTAAATTCACATCGAAAAAAATAAAAACAAATCCCAACATATTTGGAAAGCAGCATTATAGAGTATGGAAGATCTAAAAAGTTGTTGGTAGAGAATTGTCGAAGCACGGAGGATCCAACCCTACCACAACTCTCCAAAAGTCCAACAATCAAGTTGGATCTATCAAACATCATAATCAAGTTGGATGATAGATTTCTTGAATTCCTAATAACTCCAAACAAAATTCTATCCATTAAAGAAGAATATATGGGGGAATTAGTTAATCAAAATTTAAAGAGATTAAGGAGAGAAGGAGAAAGAAAATAAGGTCGTATTTAACTTAGGAAAAGACTCATTAACGCTAAACAATGAAATGACATTCACAATAAGAAAACACTTCTGAAAATGAAAAGGTGTTTTGAAGAGTTACAATCCTAGACCAAGACCCATCCCTGTGCCATACAAAACAAGAAAGATATCGATTGAAGAGATATTACATAAAGAAGGGAAGAGTGTGCTAGAGGAAAAATAGTAGACTAGGAAGTGATCTTGGGGTAAGAGTATTTTGAGATTAATTAGCATGATATACTATAGAAGTTTTGGAGCACAAATTTCTCTTCCATTCACTATGGAAAAGGAAGGATATTGAAGAAGACAAAATCAAACTACAAGATTTTGTGGAATCCTTGAGGAAAGACACATTAGATTAGTACAAGAAGACCTACCAAAAACATGAGAAAGTTTGGGAAGAAGTGAAGATGGATTTCTTAGCGAACTTTGACGCGCTGAATTTTCCAACCGAGAGTGTGAGTAAGATGAGGGAATTAGTATAGAAGAGAGGAGATTCCATAAAAGACTCTTAAAATATTCAAGGAGGCATTCCACAAGTTAGACGAATCACTATTAAAAAAACAAAAAGTTGAATGTTTCATATTCAATTTTTTTAAAATATATGTGAGTAACATTAGATGGTAGAATATTCAAAACATACTATGTGGTAATCATGACCTACCACATCAAGGCACAACCATGGAGAAAGGAGGATAAATAAGGAGAAAGGGAATCCATGTAATAGTTGCATTTGACAATTGAACATTTAAATTTTTGCTATGTCAACATGGAAAGAGGGGACAGTGATAGGACAAAATAAAAGATCTAGGGTTCATATTGTTCAAGTGAGGGTCATTTGAGAAATGATTACCCAAATGTGTAGAGAGAAAAAGACAACACTAGTCAAAGTAGAACTCTAGATGGTACCACTAAAGCTAAATTTAGTATATTGTGGATTATGTAGAGAATGGGTGGTCATTGGTTAAAAAAATTGTCCCTCTCAAGTACTCCATATTACAAATGTAGAAGATCATTTGGACCCTAGGTGTCATTTGTAACAAGGATATGATAGAAATATCATTCTAAATATGGCACATGTCAAGGGATCTGCAGAGCGACCCTTATACACATGATGCAAGATACATACATCCTACTTGGAGGAACAATAGGAATTCTAATGGGCAAAAAAATACCCCTCCATAAAATTATGGGGAAGACAATTGATCATTTAATTATTGAGGTGGTAGAGGGTGTAGAAGGGGTAGTTTAGGACAAATGATACTACTTGTTGTAAATGCAATAAGACATGCAACTTTGTCACAAAATGCTAGTTCAAAAAGAGAAAGATTTGTGCATTCAGTGGTCGTGAAAATCATGAATTATACAGCTGTGAGAGCCCAACAACATTTTTCAAAATGCCCCACCACAATCAAGGAGTGATGAATTTCAGGGACCAAATAAAGGAGTAAAGGTTATTAGGAGAATCCCTCTCCAAGGTGCTAGAAGATGTCAAGGAGTTTCCATTTGGTTATCCAACACATTTAATTGGAATATTTCAAAGAATATTACCAAAAGGAGTGACACCTTAGGAAAAATTAAATAATCATAATGATAAAGTTGTAGTAGTCACCCGCCAAGGTACTAATGCCAAGAGAAATAATAAGAAAATGAATAAAGAAATAAATGAAGAATCAACATGGAAAAAAATGATTATGGTTACTTTTGGCCCACAAAGTAGCGATATGGCAAAGTGGTAGATAATACCAAGCAAGCTATTATACAAAACATAATGATTATAAGAGGTACTCATACTCAAAATGTTGGCTCCCTTCCACAACAAAATGTTTTACTAGTAAAATTGAAACAATTAGGCAAATATTGGAATAAACAAATACCCAAGCAATTGCAAATTCATAGCATAACTCTAGGACTAGAATAATGAACCATTGATAACAACTACACATTTGAAAAATCACAAGGTGATCATAGTAGACTTGGGTACAAGCATAAATACCATTGTATGATTTTTTTCCAGATTCAACTATGTAAAAGATTTTTGCACAAACGTTTTGGATCACTCTTCGTGATCCATCATCAAGATGTAAGAGAACACCTACATAAATATCATATAAAAAACTACTTGGGGAGAGTAGGTTCCTAACTTGGTAAGAACCCCATTTAATATTAGTCTACTCGACAATTTTACAATCTAGACAATTAAGAGATTGAATAATGCTAAAGCTAATGTCTAAGTCTTGAAACAAATATCATACTTTGAAGTGGTGGAGATGAAATGACCTTTTAATCCATTTAAGACATTATTGATTCTAAAATGAATTGTGATTGCAAATGAAATTGTAGATTCTAGGAGAGAGGAGATTTTAGTTGAGAGTGATAATAAGGTGCTACATATGTCTCTAGGTAATAATGATGATAGATCATAGTTGGAAAGAATTGCTCACTGTTGGTGTAGGTTATTATTTCAACTTTTGTTAGGGAATGTTTATTTTTCCTACACATATATTAAGCTAGTTTAGGTTATATTAGAATAATTATGAGGACATATG
Organism: Thuja plicata; assembly: GCA_018584345.1. Lineage (NCBI taxonomy): Eukaryota > Viridiplantae > Streptophyta > Pinopsida > Cupressales > Cupressaceae > Thuja > Thuja plicata. The sequence goes on along the minus strand of MU223638.1, from coordinate 1,279,170 downwards.
GCAAATCCTACAATCACATCTGTCATTCACACCCAACTTTTAGTAGTTGAATGTCTCACCCATTTTTTGAATTATTAGCCATCTCCCTATAACCATTTTCTTGTCTTTACCTGAGTTGGCATAACCACATTTCTGGCATTTACCAAGTAGGTAAAACTCCCACCTAGTTTAGTTATTTGGGAGTCATTATTCCTCTTGGAATTATATGCCTATATTCCACTATATAATCAACACTCACCTCTCCCTTATGAGCAACTTTATGATCTATTCAGGCTGATTCAAAGCTAACTCATATGAGTTCATATTAGCTTAGTCAGTACTACGGAGTGTTGATGCATATTGTATCATTTTGAGTGTGATAATATCATCATTCTGTTATTGCACCATATTCAAGGATTTCATTCTCTTTTTTGCTCTCGTGTAGAAGGTTGGTCTTGGTTTTGCAAGTGATCCTGGGAGATTGAGTTCATTAGTGACTCTTACATGGAATCAGAGCTTTCAGATCTACAAGCCCCTTCTTGAATTTGGGAGACATTCAACATTAAGCTTTTGTTGGGTGAATTTTTACTCTAAAAGGACATCACAATCGAGTCCAAAAGGATGAACAAATGAATTTTCATATAAAATACTCTCTATCTCGGAGAAAGTCAAATTCAAGAACAAAAAATGGCCCCACTTGCATATTTATGGTATAAGAAATATTTTTTGTTTAAAAAATTATTTTTTCCTACAAAAAAAAAAATATTAGTATTCAAAAATATTTGTTATTATTGAAAATGCAGTTTTTCCCATTATAAAATAATTTATTTTATTTTAAACATTATTGTAAAAAATATTTAAAAATTTTGAAATTAAAAAAGGTGCTTGTGCAGATATATTGCGTAGACCATGTACCTTTTACCACATGGTACTACATATGTTAGCCTGCAGTCCCCCAACATGCATGGGACCAAGCCCACGTAGCCTTTAAAGGTCGTGGGACCCTTTTCAAAGGGGCGGGGTGAGGCATATAGGCCCCCTGTAAATTTTCAAAGTTTTTTTAATTTAAAACTTCAAAATTAAAACAATAAAACTTGATAAGTAGGAGATATTTTCCACAGCAAGTCAAATTGTGATATTGCTATCAAGATTCAACTATGTAGTTTTTTGAGTCAAACTTTCCAAATCTTTTGGCTTCCACACCGGCAACTGGTCCTCAACTTCTTCGACATGTTTCGGCCCTTGTGCATCCAACTTGGCGGTACTGCTAATATTAGCATTTTTTTAGCAGTTCTTCTAATTTTGGTGGAACTTCTAAATAGGTAGGCAGGTTCCCAAAGTTGGCGGCACTCCAGATTTAGTGATAATTTTTCAAAATTTAGCGGAGGTTGATTTTGCAAAGTTTGGGCCCCCTCTTGATTGCAGTTTTGTTTTTTTGCACTTGATCTTCAAAAGGTGATATCTTGGGAATACAAATGCAGATTATGGAAAAATGTTTTCATATTTGGGGCAGAATTTAGCGCTCTTAGTGATGGAGTGATTGGTTTTTTTCTCAAGTGATTCCAATTTTATAGAAATCAAGTGTTTTCAATAGATCTGAAGGTCATTCCCACTTTACTCAACTTCAAACGGCTATAACTTTCACATGTCACCTTGGATCGAGGTGATTTTGTTTTGAAATTTAATATTTATTCAAGCACTATTCATTGGTGTAGGTTTGAAGTTCTAATTATGAGATTATTTTGTACTTTCAATATTTAGGTCCTTTTTTGACATTGTAAAACTCTGGAAAATAACTCCAAAATTATGAACGCACTAGTTTATAAAGTGCCACAATCACATTTTTGTAGGGGCATCATTGATTGAGTGAATTTTTTTTGTTTGTGGGGGGGGGGGGGGGGGGGGGGGGGGGGGGGGTTATCTTGTGTTGTTCTAATTGCTTTGGTTCTTTTTGTTGTTGTGTTAGTACAATGGGGAAAACTCAAATTGAACTCCTAACTCCATATAATTATGAATCATGGAAAAAATCAGTAAGGAATTATCTAAGGGAAAAAGGTTGTATAGGACATGTCAAAGAATATATTCCCGCACCTACTGACGCTAATGCTCTTGAAGCATGGGAGATTAATCATGAGAGAGATCTTGGTTACATCTATTCACTAGTCTCTTTTGATTTACAATTTCATATTGAATCATGCAAGACACCTAAAGAGGCTTGGGACACTCTTAAAAATTTGTATGGTAAAACTGACAAGATTAAGGGTTATCAGATTGATAATGATATGATGAATCTTGATCGAAAAAAATTTCAACAACATCCAAGGCTACATCTCCAAGATTAAACAACTAAAAACACAACTAAAGGATTACAAGATTACTAAGGAGGATATACAGTTGATTCACAATGTGTTATCCAAGCTTGGTCATGAGTATTTTGTATTTGTTTCTAGCTTTCATACCAATAGGGTTTCTATGGGAGTTGCATATGTCGATCTTACTTTTGATGCATTTTTGAATCTTCTAATCCAAGAGGAAGAAAATCTAATTTAAATGGGTGTCATCAAGACTTCCAAGTCACAAGCATTGATTTCTATTGAGCCTAAGGTACATACAGAATCAAGGAATCCTAATCAGAAACAAAACAAGAAAATGAACAAGACACATAAATAATTTGAATCATCTTCGTCAAAAAGGGAATCATCTAAAAAGGAGAATCCCACATGTGCATATTGCAAGAAATATAGACAATGATGAACATCGATGTTATTTAAAACAAATTGATGAATTGAAGCGTCTTTTTACAAAGAATAAAATCAATTTATCCTCAACAATGTCAAAGGATACACCATCTTCATCTAATTCAAAGCAAGAGAAACAAAAGGAAAAAACACTTGTAGCAATTGTAGATTCTGATTCAGGGAGATGGGTCCTTGATTCTGAAGCTTTACATTATATGGATTCATCGCAGAGTGTGTTCTCTTTATTTGAACCTTGTTCGTCACCAAACATCTCAATGGCTAACAACACATATATGTGTTTGTGGGAAAGGGTCTATTGACATAAATGAAGGATCATTCAATAATGTCCTTTGTGTACCTTCATTGTCAACAAATATCCTTTCCATCTATCAGATCACACATGGTGGGGAAGGAAAGAGTGTTGAGTTCACTCTAGATTCTATGATTATTCAGGATTTGCATAGCAGAGATATTTTTGCAGTTGGGAAGATAGATCATCAATCTCGATTATACACCTTCTCACACTTTTCTTCAGTTGTTCCTTCGGCTGAAATACACACTCAGGCATCTAGTGTGGACACTTTTGAGGAAATTCAGTGTCGTCAAGTGAATCTTGGTATTCTTTCAATTGAGGTTCAAGAGACACGTATTGATAATGCATCTCCTACATTAACTATTATTTATGATGATTATGGTATTGTTATGGATCCTATTAATTTAGTACAACGGGACATTCATTGTCTTCCAGACACAAATCCTTGGAATGAGTACTTAACAAACATTTTTGGTTTGTTTTGTGAGTCTTTTCTTGTAGACTTGGAGGAAACTATTGTGTGCATACATCTTCTCTTTGATGATATTTTTGCATCTTCTTTAGATGATGAGGGGGGACTTTTGGCCCTCTTGTTCTTTATCCACCACTCCTCACAGTTTGACATGATTGTGGTCACTATTGAGAAACATTTGGAGGAGGCATCTTGGTCTTCAAAGAAGACATTTTTTGTCTTTGGATTGTGTTGTACATCCATCTCCACTATATTCTGGATTGTCATCTTCTATAGTGTATCCTAGAACACTTAATTTGATTGTGACAACTTTCGATATTGGCATGGGGACACTTGAAAAAAGTTCAGAGACATCATCAATCTTCATCATTCTTCCTACATATTCCTTTCAGGAATGGGAGGATATCCTACATAAATACTTGGTTTTATTTCTTCCTAAGGGGAAAAACATTGTTTGACGGTCTTGGACCATTTTTAGCTTCCTATGCCGAGCATTCACCAACAATGCAGGAGATTCTACATTGAGGGAATGTATGGTCTCTCTTATTCTCTCTTGGAGGGATTTTTTTCCTACGGTTTTTCTCTTTCTCATCTTTTGAGATATTTTATCATTGTAAATGGGTACCTAACATGGTCGTGTAGTCGAGAGCCATCTTTGCATCCTAACATCCACCTAAGCTATGCTTAAGGGGTGTTGTTGGTGTAGGTTATCATTTTAGCTTATGTTAGGGAATATTTATTTTTCCTAAACATATATTAAGCTAGCTTAGGTTATATTAGAATAATTATTAGGAGGACATATGTCAAAATCCTACAACCACATTTGTCATTCACACCCAACTTTGGGTAGTTGAATGTCCCACCCTCTTTTAGATTATAAGCCACCTCCCCATAACCATTCACTTGCCTTTACCTAAGTTGGCATGACCACATTTATGGAATTTACCAAGTATGTAAAACTCCCACCTAATTTGTTTATTTGGGAGTCATTATTCCTCTTGGAATTATATGCTCATATTCCACTATGTAATCAAGCTATCCCTTGTGAGCGACTCTATGAGCTATTCAGAGTGAGTCATAGCTAACTCATATGATTTCATATCAGCATAGTCAGTACTAGGGAGTTTTGATGTATATTATATCATTTTGAGTGTGATAATATCATCATTATGTTATTACACCATATTCCAACATTTCATTCTCTTTGTTGCTCTCGTGTAGAAGGTTGATCTTGGTTTTGCAGGTGATCCTAGGAGATTGATTCCATCAATGAATCTCAAACCCATGAAGGAGATAATGAAGATAATTAAAGACTGATCTACTCAATCTCTAAATTGCCTACCATAGAAGAAGATCTAAATAGTGAAGGAAAGATTGAATTAGAAAGTGAGAGCACAAGTATGGAAAATGTTGAGGTAGTAGATGCATGATGCAGGAGAAACACGGACTGGCATCCTTAAAGGTATATGGGTTTAGGAGCATCTATAATATATAAGCGTCTACAAACATTTCACATTGTACCACAAAAAGGAGATACGCACCACAAAAAACAAAAACTAGTAGAAAATCTTAGATACTTCAATATTCTATTATTTCAAAACAAAAAACAAATCTTGTACAAAGTAGTTATATAATCCTAGAACTCAAAAGAGGAAAAAACACTAAGGTCACACATTATTACAAATACCAAGGAAAGAAATAACGACATAAAAATGGTCAGGATGAGCTCCATCAATAAAATCAAGTGATTACTTCCCAAAGAAGATGATAATGATAATCATTTCCTAGTTTGAAGATCTATTTCCTTGAGCTAACTTAAACCCTAAGGACGTAAAACATGCTATTTAAAAACAAACTTATGATGAAGCTATAGGTTAACATACTTTGATATACTAAAGTATTTGTATTATAGTTGTACAATGGTTGTATCATAGTGGACATTAATCTCACTTGCCAAAATAGAGTTGTAGAAAAGTAAGATAGGAAAATAGACATGTGAAGATGAGAAAACAATTACAACAATTAACACATTTCACTAGATCCAACAATATTTTCAAAATGCCCCACCATGATCTAAGAGTGATGAATTCAGGGGCCAAACAGGGGAGTAAAGGTTATTAGGAGAATCCCTCTCGAAGGTGATATAAGATGTCAAAGAGATAAAATTTGGTTATCCAATACATCTAATGGGAAATTTTTTAGAGAAGATTACCAAAAGGAGACAAGACCCTATGATAAATAAACAAATAATCAGAACGATAAATTTGCAGTAGTCATGCACCAAGGTACTGATTCCAAGAGAAATAATAAGAAAATAAATGAAGAATCAAGACCAAAGAAAGATCATAATGGAACTACTTTTGGCCTACAAAGCCGCAACATGACAAGGTGGTAGAGAATGCCAAACATACTATTATACAAAAACCTAATGAATAAATAACTTTAAAAAAAAAAGAGGTACTCATACTCAAAATGTTGTCTCCCTTCCACAACAAATGATTTACTAGTCAAATTGAAACAATAAAGATAATATCAGAATAAACAAATACCCAAGCAATCACAAAATAATAGCTAACTCAAACAAGGTCTAGAGTAATGGACCACTGTTAATAGCTACACATTTGAACAATCACAAGATGAAATATGCCATGGTAGACTTGAGTGTAGACATAAATATCATTGCATAATTTATTTTTTCTGGATTCAACTATGTAAAATATTTTTGCATCAACATTTTGGATCACACTCTGCGATCCATCATTAGGATGTAAGAGAGTAACTACATAAATATTATATCAACAACTACATGGATAGAGCAGGTAGGCCTAAATTGGTAAGAACCCCATTTAATATTAGTCTAGCAGACATTTTTTCAATGCAACCAAAAGGGAAGATGAAAGAATGCCAAAGTTAATGCCCAAGGCTTTAAATGAATAACATATTTTGAAATAGTAGAGATCAAATATTAGTTTAATACTTTGAAGACATTGTTGAGTCTAAAATGATTTGTGAATTCAAATGACATTATAGATTCTAGGAAAGAGGAGAAAATGTGGAATGCACTAAGCAATCACACTATCAATTATGACATGGCACCCTCATCATTTGTTTGGTATTCTATTTCATGAATGATATATTGGTGTTTTTATGGAAGATTTAGGATACAACCAAATCTATAGCCATGCAAATTCAAGACCATCTAAAACATTCTCAAGATGTCACCTCCTATATGACTACATACTAGGGTTTCTTTAAGTATCTTCAAGAGAAGATGTGTAGTAGAGAGTGGATCTCCTATAATATGTTTTGTAAATACATCAATAATATTGTCTTTCTAGTTGTCAAGGATTTCACATTGATGGAGGCGATTGAAACCTGTACATCCTGGATCCCCAAACTTCCATATGAATTCATAGATTAGAGTTTAAATTATATGCAACAATATTGGTTATATTTCCCAAGATCCACAAGTAGAGAGATTGATGACTTGATAAGTACTCTCTTCTTCACATAACTTTAACACACTTGCATCGTTTACCACCTCCCATATTTCCTCTATCAAAGAAATTTTCTCAAACATAAATAAATCCGATAAGTAGTCTCTCCAGAACTACTCCAACTACCACTAGTTGGCTCCCAAATTGACCTTAAAATTGTCTCATCTCTACACAAATTTCAACTAGGGACACATTACACCAAACAACAAGGGAAATATAATTTCAAGAATCATGTAGATAGAATTGAACAATTAGAAGATATTGCGAAGGATTTTTTAGGATAAATGACCTCACCTACAAGAGGATTCTTCCCAACCCCTTGCAACACAAATTAAGTTAATAGAAGACAAGGTCCTCCAATAGATACAAATGAAGAAAACAACCATGCAACATAATCTATTTGTAGAGCTACAAATAATAATAATGGATGAAGAAAGGAATAAGTGTACCATTGAGTACTCCACCTTAGAAGCACACATCAACACACTAAAAAACACATGAGGAGACATCAATTCCTTATATAAGTTTTGACTGTAGTGGCCAATTGTCACAATACAAATTAAGACTCGAATGGATGAAATTGAGTTGCACATCCTTCAAGTGACAACATCTTATAATGTCTTTCATGATTCAAATGAGTGGATCTACGTGCAAATAAAATCTATACATGTGTAGTTTCAACAATTATAATTTTACAGGTGATGCAGGAGCATCTTGGGTTCTTGGCAGTCTTGCATCAACAAAAAATATTTATTTTCCTAATAGATTTGTCTTTGAGTTTCTTTCTGTGTTTATTCAGTTTGGATCCTTTGCAATTGTGATCCTTTCAGTGTGTTTGTGGCATCATTTTGAACCTTCTCCTCTTCGCGTATGAGATCTTGCAGATTCTTCGCGGGATATTAATCTTCATGTTTTTTTGTCCATTTTGTGTTTTCCAATCTCATGAAGGATTTTCCCATTTGGAGAAGCTTAACGACGTGTTTCTCGATGATGTTACATCTATGGCCAACCTACTTGATGGATCATGATTTATGTTCCATTCATTTGAAGGAGATCCTTATGATTTGGGTCCTGACCAGACGTTGTAATACATTATTTCTTCTCATTGGGAAATGTAATCTTTCTAGGCCAACCTAATGCTTGTGGAGGCTTTATAAACTCTTGTAATTTATTTCTTAATAGAAAGTGCCTAGTTGAAAGTTCCTACAGGCTAGAGTTCATGATAGATCATATAAAAAAGAGATAACCTACTGAAGGTTCCAATTAGGCATGTATGCCTGGAATGTATCACTGCTTGCAATAGACTCTTGTAAATGATATATGACAATAAGGAGGTTGATTTTGAATTCATCCATTGTTTATTTGTTGGCTTCTGTTGTGTGACTCTTTTTGCAAGGATTAGTTTGAACTCTTTGAGCCCACTGTCCTTGACTACATCAAGTGGTATCGGAGAAGGTTTTTTCAACCTAGGGTTTTCTTGTGGGGTGGAAGAAGAGAGGATCCAAACCGCAAATGCTGGATCTTGTAAGGATGGCCAGAAGAAATGCCAGAGGTGGAGAGAGGGATGCAGATTCAACTATTTTGGATATGTTGAGACAAATTGATGCCAGATTGGAAGCGGTGAAAATGGCTCAGGGGAGAGGATAACACATTCAAGATGCAAGTGATGAAGGAGATAAACATAATCATGCAAGGAGTGGAATGAATAATGTAGAACAACCAGAGTTGAATCGAGATGAAGAGAGGTTCATCAAGGCTTTAACCAATGTAAATAAGAGACCTCATTTCAATCCGCCAAACTATCATGGTCACCTGAATTCTAATGAATTGACAGATTGGATCACAGAGATGGAAAAATAATTTGAATTTGAAGGAACCAGTGAGGAGAAGGTAAAATATGGTTGCACTAAGTTAAAAGGGCATGCATCCTTATGGAAGGAACATTTGCAGACAGATTGATAGAGAAGGGGTAAAGACAAGATTAAATCTTGGGATAGAATGGTGAATAAATTAAAGGCCAAGTTTCTGACTGAAGATTACTAAGTTAATATGTTTCAAAAGTTGCAGAACTTGAAGTAGAAGGACTCAAGTATTAAAGGTTATACCGAGGAGTTTTACAAGTTAAACATTAGATATAGGCATGTAGGTGATGAAGCCAGAAAATTTGCTCGTTACCTTAGTGGTTTAAGGGTGTCAATACAAGATGAAATTAGTCTAATCCATATTAGGAGTGTGGAAGAATATTACAAGTGGGCTTTAAAGGTTGAAGAAAATTTGAACAAGAGGCATGATCAAAGGCAAATAGGTAGAGGAGAAAATGTTTAGAGAGGCTGATCTAGTTCTAATTTTGGAGGAGGTAGATCTTTTGTAGATCAGGGAAGAGGTGAGTCAAAAGTTAAGGATAGTGATCGCTACCAGAGAAATGATAGATGTTCCTATCACAATGAAGGATATAGTAGCTACGATAGAAATAAGTTTAGTGGAACTTGTTTCAAATGTGGAAAAGAAGGACACTGAGCCTTCAAATGCAAACAAGGTAACTTTGAGAAGAAGGTGGAAAGTAGTAGGTGAAAAACCTTCGTAGATGAGGAGTCCACCGGATCAGTAAAAAACAACCAAGTAGAGGATGGAGCAAACTTGATAACTCAAAGAATGCTATACCGAGGAGAGTAGGATATGGAACCATTGCAAAGGAAGAATTTGTTTCGAGCCAGATGCAAGGTATAAGAAAAGGTGTAAAAAGTTGTCATAGATAGTGGTAGTTTTGATAATATCGCCTTGGAGGAGTCAGTTAAAAAATTGAAGTTGCTGAGATTGAAGCATCCTAAGCCCTATCAGATCACATGGATTCAAGATGAACATAAGGTAGGGTATGTACAAGATCATGAGGGGCCAAACTATGCCCTTAAGTGGTAATGAAAAATCAGAAAATCAGGGTTAGTAAACTTGACGTGAAAATTTGAACTAGCTATCAACCTAATATAAAAAAGTTGTAAGAATAGAATCTGTAGGAAATTGAATTTAATTTCTAAACTACTAGGCCTTTTCTGAAAAAAAGTTAATATGATTTGTGAAAAGTATAGATTTCAATGCAGCAGTACAAAAATTTCAGGAAAAAAATAAGAAGTAGGTGTATGTCTGACCACCTTAATCATAATCAAATGATAATATTTTTTT
>MU223638.1:1241759-1261811 GCA_018584345.1 Thuja plicata | reverse complement strand
TCAATATATCAAACAAATATGTTGGTTGCAAAATCAAAATAATTATTATATTATAATTAAAAAATATATTATTATCCATAAGTGTACATTATACAAATTTATACAAGACAAACATTATATTTTTCTCCTTTAAATTGTTAAGCATTAAAGTTACTTTTTATATAGGAATAGAAGATCATATTTTCATTTATAATATCGAATGTACAATTTCAAAATTGAGAACAAAACTGTCCCATCATATTATATCATCTATTATAATGTTTTAGCTAAATACATTTATTGCTTTTTAAAAAAAAAAATCATTTACATTTATTCTATTTTTATAATAATTTAAATTTTATAATACATTCCCAATGTTCTTGTTATGTTGTTTGTCTTAAACTTATGAAAAAATGATTTGATTAATATTCTTATTTAAAAGTTTATTTTTTATTTTCCTTTTCATTTTAGTCTTTCAATTCTTGCATCTCGTCAAGATTTTCATCCTTACAAATTAAACTCTAGACTTGGGGATTTACATAAAATAGAAAAGTAAGTGTGCATCTTTTGACTTCCGAATTTCTACAAAATTGATTTGGTGCTTTTGGATTCCTTTTTGACGTAAGGTAGCTTGGAAAATTTAAAACCTCCCTTCGCACACAAATGATCCTTTTTCAATTCATATGATTTCCCCATAACTTCTTTCATAAGTTACAATTAATTACGAAGATAATGAACTTTTGTTCAACATATTATTCAAATATTCAATTTACATTATTTTCTTTTGGTGTCAAAATATGTGTTCTTATTTCTACATGATTAGTATCATGCAATTTGTCTTCACTACTTTAAACACATTCTCATTTCACCATATCTTACGCTTAAAAACATTACACAATAGATAAGAACTTTGACGCTTGCATCTATTGATTAAAAACATAACTTTTTCTTAAAACATACATTCATTCATTCCTGCTTTTTCTTGAGCTTAAGCTTATTAATTTTCACATGCCCACCGTTGATGTGAAAACAAAATAAACAATTTTCTATCGAGAGCGTCGAGGAGAAGACGTTGGCAAATCATGGAGGTTGTTGAGCGCGCAAATATGATATGAAATTGTCCCCAATTAAATTATACACATGAAAGTCGTAGGTGGAAATGCTGAGCCCACCATTATATTCTATCGATTCGACCGACGCCAGTGGAAGAGGTTGGTCAGTCATGGAGGTAGGTGACCACACAGTCAAGGAGAAGTGGATACAGAGATTTAGACATCTCTCATCAAACAACCTACCTGCTGTTTTGAACAAAACACCACTGCTAATCGCATTTCAATTGTACACTGTAAAATGCACATCTCTTCCTGAAACCAAATTTCGTTGTATATTTGGTAAGATGGCTTCTGTAAAGCACCCATTTAAATTTTTGGGTGTGTCTGAGTCCTTTTCAACTACTGTTATTGGGATTTCGTGACATTTCAATCCTTAGTTCTGTTATTGTGGCTTGTGTGAATAATTTGTTATGGCAGTATAATTTTTTTAATTTATGGACTCTGTCAAATACTCATTTGGCAGTTACGCTTTGGGAGTCCCTTTTAATCATCGTTTTTTGGTTGGATTTTAAAAATGTCTCAATTTCTAGTTCCGTTATTGTGGCTTTTTTCAAAAGATTAGTTGTTTGGCTATAAACTTCTTGTAGTATATGGGTTCTGTGAAATGCTCATTTGGTATTGATGTTGTGTATGGTTCTGCTTACTATTCTGTTGTTGGATTGCATGCATTTCGACTGTTTAGTTCGTGCATGTTATTAGGACTCTGTGTGAATGGCTAGTTGGATGGGATCTAATTCTTGTAGACAACGTACTGCAGTTTGCAGGTTGTTTGCGAATTTGTATTTATTTAGAGGCTTAAATGGCAACTCTCAATGGGGACAGCAAACCTGCAGTTCAACCTTCTGAAGAACAGGTCATTTCAACTGTACCCAACAAACATTGGTCGTCTGTCTCTAATAGTTTGCTTGATCTCCCGTAACGCAGTTATGAAAAAGAATGGGGGGCGAAAATGTAATTCGCTAGGTCTTGAATGTTATCAAAATTTCTAGCATAAATATCTTTACCTTTTTGCTTTGATTGTATCTTTTAATGGTAAGTAGCCTTGCCCAATTAACGGCTTACTTAGATGCCATGATTGAGGAGTCTTTTATGAAAGAATGTTTAACATTCGAGATTAAAACATATATAAACTGGCAATTTTGTTTGGTGGTTATATTCTTCAATTTCGGGCTTCAAGTGAATCTCGATTCAACCGACTACTGCTTCGGGGAATGTTCTAGATAGAGAATAATTATGTACATTGGAGAATTATTCAAGAATAGTGTAGGAATTGTTGAGTATTAAGGACATTTTCTCTCACCATATTATAGAGGAGTCTACACGTTCTGAGGAAATGGTTCACTCATGGTAGTTTTGACACATATGTTCAATATTCTCATATTCCACTAGCGCTTCTTAAATCTAATCCATAAGCTAAAGCCTAAGAGTCTTCTACAGTGGTTTCCCAATATTAAAATTACACAGATTCATGTAAAATTAATTAACTATTCACTGAAACTACGGTTAGAAACTTCTAATACTTAATTTCTTCATGTTAAATGGCTCTGGAAGTGGGTTTTTTCCTAAATTCTAGGGGTAGGACAGAAGAAAACCTCAAAGTGCTGCAATCTTTGGTTGTTCTGTGGCACCAAATCTCAGAGTTCAATAATTCATATTAAATTTCACTTGTCCGAAAACATGGATTCCCTTGAAATACTTCTTTTTGTCACCTTTTTTTGCAAAGTGAATTATGAAAAATTCTAAGCCTTAAGTACAACAAGAGAACCGAGTACTTTATAGCAGTCCTAGGTTTTAACTTTTAACCAATTCCCATAAACCTGTGTATTGAAGGATGAGAAGATGCACCATCAATTGTTAAATACGTTCTTCCCATGAGTAGCTGGTCTACAACCACTTTGGATATACATACAGTCCTTACATGTTATGTAAATTGGAGAATTGTTCAAGAATAGGGTAAGAATTATTGAGGATTAGGTAGGGACATTTTCTCACAACATTTTAAAGAGGAGTTTGCATGTTCTGAGAAAATGGTCATCGTAGTTTTGAACATATAAGAAATTTTCTCATATTCTACTAGCTTTTCCCAAATCTAATCCATAAGCTAAAGCCTAATATTCTTCCACAGCTGTTTCTTAATATTAAAATTACACAAATGCATGTAAAATTAATTCACTGTTCACTGCAACTGCGGTTATAAGCTTTAATATACTTGATTAGTTCATGTAAATTGCTCTGGAAGTGGGTTCTTTTCGAAATTCCAGGGGTAGAAAATAAGAAAAACTGAAAATGCTACAATTTTTGGTTGTTTTGTGTTATCAAATTCTAGAATTCAAATAAAAGTTCACTTGTCCAAAAAACATGGATTCCTTTGAAATACTTATTTTGTCACATTTCTTTGCAGTGTACAATAAAAAAATTCCCAAGCCTCAAGGATGACATCGAGAGAACCAAGTACTTTAATAGAAATCCTAGGTTTTAAACAATTGCCATAAAGGTGTGAATTGAAGGGTGAGAAGATGCTCCATCAATTTTTAAATAAATTCTTCCCATGAATAGCAGGTCTACAACCTCTTTGGGCATAGATATAATTCTTACGTTGCATCCATTACCTGAGAAGATGCTCCATCAATTTTTAATAAATTCTTCCCATGAAGCAGGTCTACAACCTCTTTGGCCATAGATATAGTTCTTACATGGCATCCATTACCTGAGAAGATCTTCCATCAATTTTTAAATAAATTCTTTCCATGAACAGCAGGTGTACAACCCCTTTGGGCATAGATATAGTTCTTACAAGGCATCCATGACCCAGCCAATTTGGGAGGATTTTGTACTTTGAAGTAGGCTGATTTGCTAGCATTTTTTCCATCTATTCCCTATATTTGATATCAATGAACAGAAGCTTAAATGTATGAGTAAGTTATAGCTGGTGGGAAAGGGCAAGATAAAGGGTGGTCTTCTCCTTTTGGATCTATTTTGGTAATTGCTAAGACTAGTTAGCATTGCAGAAGCATCTCTACAATAATTAGCGTTCACTGTTAATTACCTATAGCATTTAGTTAATTGTGCATGTCTAAGTAATTGCTTTATGCAAAAGCAAGAAATTTTTTCCCAAGAACTGATTTGATTTGCAAGCAGAGCAGTAGAGATGCCTTTGATAGCCAAAAGCTGGTTTGTATTTTCATCTTAACATGCAATAAATTTTTCAAAATTTGCACTCTTCGATATTCTTGTGCTTTGACAAGAGCTCTACCTGATTTGATTTTTTGATTGATAGTTTGTACTGAAACAAAATTGGATGTTGTAGCAGGTTGTCCTCGATGAACAAATAAGCCACATTCGGGTGGTTACACTTAACTGTCCTCGTAAATTGAATATTATTTCATCAAAAGTGGTAAGATAGACATTCATTATCTTCCACATTTGGTTTTATTTTATTAAAGGGGAAAGTAATTTCATAAGATAGACACACTTTATCTTAAACATTTGGTTTTATTTTATTAAAGGGGAAATTCATTTCATCCATGTTTGGTTCATAATTGTATCTTACTTCTACATGATGGTAGGTCTACCGACTAGCAGAGCTCTTTGAAAAATGGGAGGATGAGAAAGACGCTGAGATTATAATAATCAAGGTAAAATTATTAAACACAATATGTAATTATTAACATTTCATTGTTAAATTTAAAACTCACAATGATATTGTAAAAAAATAAAATCATGTCCAACACATGCTTACATCAATCTTCCTTCAGGGAACCGGGCGAGCATTTTCTGCTGGGGGAGACTTGAAAATGTTTTATGAGGGAAAGACAGGTGGGCATAATTTTTTCATCTTTCGAACATAGTTCTCTTTTCTCAAGCATCCAAACCGTGTAATATTAAGTTTAAGTGTTCCTGCAATGATATCGGTCATCAGATCTGTTCATTCTGAATGTTATTTTTTTTCTAATGGTCATCCTCACACTTGCAGGCCCTGGTTGCTTGTGACTATACTAAGCTCTGGAAGAATGCATTCTAGTATTAGGATATATGTGTTTCTCAGAGAGTGTTTTGCCCTCTTAGAAGGCCAAAGAACCCACAGGAGTCATAAGTGCTTGTAATTTTATAAACAAATGAGACTGAATTAGACGAAGGACTTTCCTGCATGAGGATTAATGGGAATATACAGAATCTTGAGAGAACCTTCGGGACTTTGATGACACTGAGAGACTTCCTCTTGAGAGAACCTTTCTTTCACCAGATATTAATCCCATTCTGCGAGAACTTTTGTTCAGAACCTGTTTACTAAACATTTTTGGGCTAGCAATCATGTCTTTCGAGTCTCTCAATTTTGTGTAGTGGGTGTGAACTTGTATATAAATGTGAACTCGTGTACTTATCTCTTTCTAATCTCTCATACTGTTACTTTTTATATGTGGGATATAAGTGTGTCAGAGGGAGAGGAAGAGGGTAATTAGTTATCACTTCAAATGAATCTGAAATATGGAGTGCTGCATTAGTCAGTTATTTTCTGTGATGAATCTGAAAGAGAGAGAAGTTATAACCAAACAATAATCTTATGCAGATGAATCTTGGATTGAGGTTGTTTATAGAATGTATTGGCTTCTATACCATCTTCATACATACAAGAAAACTCTGGTAAGATTTTTCTTTCTGTTGAGAAATCTTTTTTTTTTTCTAGTACAGAAATTTAATATTCTGATGCATGTGAGAGCTAGGAAAACAAGCACTACAAATGCAAACCTTGCTTTCAATCAATCCCTTTAGAGAACTTAGTGATCATGTTTTGTAATTACACTCTTGGAAGCAGAATACTGCACGGTTATTTAAAATAAAATATTTACATGAAATTTTTTATGTAAATGTATTAGAAGTGTGTGCTTTTATTCAGACAGCTCACATGAGATCTCAACAACGTTTTTTACATTTGTACATTAAAACTTTTTGCTTATCATACAAAAGGTTTTGCTACCTCATTCTGTGTTTCTTTATATTTATCTTATACAACATATTCCATTTTGGCTTATACCAGGTTGCAATTGTTCATGGGCTTGCCATGGGAGGAGGTGCAAGTTTTGCAGTTCCAGCCACGTTTTCAGTTGTTACAGAAAATACTGTGAGTTGTTTTCAACCCAGATATGAATTTCATTACTACTAACAATGAAGACATGGTAAGTCTTGAACACATTTGTAAATGCAGTTAGCTGCATGTATGAAGTAATGGATTCTATTTTTGTGTATCCCGTTGGTAAAGAATCCATGTACAGTAGGTGGAAACACTCAGTCAACAATATAAACCAGTCCAATCTTGGCAATCTTTGTTTATCTTTAGTCCAGTTAATAACCATTGAGTTCATCTGATGATTCATGAACAATGTAATGTGGTCGTCCAAAACAATTTGTTAGTCCTTAATTTTCATAGAATTTAATCACAATGTAATCTTGTCTCAGAAATATCCTGTCTTTGCAATGATTGCAACAGGTATTTGCAACTCCTGAGGCTGGATTTGGATTTCATACTGATTGCAGCTTCTCATACATTCTTTCACATCTTCCAGGACATCTTGGTACAAACATATTATCACGTCTGCATAGTCACTGTTGAAGTTTCAAGTAATATGATCCAATGTTGTCTGGAGTTTAAGATATATATATTTTTGAAAGAGGTGATGCAAGCAGCATCTGTAACGTCAGTTGGAAACTGCATGCTTCAGCCCAAAAGCAAATTGAATATGAGAACTAATATATAAGAATGTGTGCTTTACAAGCATTTCAATTACCTGTAATTAAATTCATGGATGGCTGGTGAAGGAACGAAATATCTGCTATTTAAATACAAAATATTTGCTTTGAGAATAATCTGACTGTTTCTCTTGTTGGACTGGTTATAATGCAGGGGAATATTTAGCATTAACAGGAGCACGGTTTGATGGGGCAGAGATGGTTGCAACTGGTCTTGCGACTCATTATGTTCCGATTAAGGTATTGTTTTGATGTCTCTGTTTCTTACCCAGTTAAAAAAGAGCTCTAGGTATCTAGCACATTAATTTTTCTTGGTTGTCTACAGCCTTGAGCTTAAGCTGATATTTGTTGAGTGTACACATGTCGCATACAACTTCCATATACTTTTATACATGTTAGGATTTCAATGCAAATCTTTAGTACTATAAAGTGGTCCTTTCTCATTTAATTATATTTTTCCTCCCCAACACCAGAAATTGCCAGAACTTGAGAAGCGTCTAATCAGCTTGAGTTCTGGAGAACGTGAAGCTGTGAAGGCCAGTATCGAAGAATTTTCTATTCAAGTCAAGCCTGGGGAGAAAAGCATTTTGAATAAGTAACAATTTATCAATATTTTTACATGAGTTTATTAGGAAATTAAGATCCATCTATGCTTGTTTGGATGTAGATCATATCAGGGTACTTTGTTTTCTGGGCATCTTTTTGTAGTTTAAAAATTAGTTGATTTCAACATAGTGCTTGTAACTGACAGATATTGTCTCCATGCAGTCTTCCATTGATTGATAAGTGCTTCTCCAAGGATACAATAGAGGAGATCATAGAATCTCTAGTGAGTCACCTATCCTCAACCCTAGTTAATTTCATCGTTTACATGATGCCTGAAGTTGTTCACAATTGAATCTATTTCAGTAACCTTCATATGGATACTTTCAGGTTGAAGCATCTAGTTATATTATTCTTTTATCTTGTGATTCTCAAATAATGTTTTCATTTTTTGGAAGGCAACCTTTAGAAAATTGGTGAGAATAGCATCAATGCAGTATGTAAAGAATGCTTTGCTCCTGTCTTTGCGAGTCCTGACTATTTTTTTAATTAAGAGTAAATAGGGGAATTTTGAAAGAGCGTCAATTCTTTTACACAGATGAGGACAAACCTGACTATGAAGCCCAGCAAGAATGAACCAAATGACAACAACAGACAAACTGTAGCAAGACTCTAGTCTGAAATAAAACTAACAGCGTCTCACAAAGTGGATCTAAACCAATGGACACAGGGCAAACCGTCTGCCAATAATGACTGAAGACCAGCCAGCTCAAGGTGCTTTGAAGTTAAAGAGCTTTTTAAGTGTTAGTAATAAAAAGACAAAGACTTTAGTTTTACTTTGGAGAAAATAAACCCCTTGTCCTTCTGGTGTAATCATCAATGAAAGATACATAATATCTAGATTTTGAAATCAAAGGAACACTAATAGGACCAAAAGTATGAGTATGTACCAAGTCCAATATCTTAGAAGACTTTTGAGAAAGAGTGCAAAATTGACACAATTTTGGCTTCCATAAATGCAATTGTTTACTTCTATATTTGACATGAAATAATAATAAAGATGGCAGTGTGTACCAAATACATAATTAAAATTATCTTTATTCTCTCATGAATTTATTACAAAGAAGAAGACCAGAGGTGGTCAGCCAAGGATTACAGTTCATTCAACTATACCATACTACTTTCCTTGACAGTACACAACATATTTAAAGGACCAGACAGTTGCCAAAAGGAACACAACCATCAACAAACCGACACATAACTATCCAAGAGTGACAACCAACTTAATACGGACAATTAATATATTGCCAAATAACCAATATTATCAAACATAACAATAGGCATTGTACGCTCACTACATCATCCCCCCCAAAAGAAAAAATTGTCTTCTAGACAACGAGGGGGCAGCTCCATGGCACCCATCATTTTCTTGATTTTTTAAGATACAAAAAACAATATTGATAAAGCCCGAAAATAGAGATTTTGGAGTGTTTGGCCAATGTATGCGAAGAGCAGGCCATATGACTTGGCACGGATGAAGTTGTACCATGAAAGTGTCCCATACTATAGATTCCTCTATATGCCCTACTGAGAGATGAAGTATAGGGTAAAATGGTATTGCCGTATGCAAATATGATTGTCATATGAGATGATGTTGGATAAATCGTTCAGCGTTTAGAATTTTCCATACAATGCAATGATTTGATGTCATGCCACCTGGGAATGAAACCATACCCTTGGAGGCCGTATAGAAATTGAGGGACATGCTTGAAAAGTTTGTACTTGCAGCCGTGCGAGAACCTATAGGTCGTACAACAATTGAGTGACATGCTAGATGTGTTTGTAGCCATGCGAAAATAAGTATGGTAGAATTAAGAGCAAGAGCCCTACGGTGAAGGATGTACTTGTATGCCTTGAATAATGTGTCCACATGTCCGTACAATGTGAAGGTGCACAAGCAAATTGAGAGATAAAGGTCATACACCATGATATGTGGCTGTATGTTCTCCAAGGGCCGGTAAAGATATTTTTGCAAGGAACCTTTTCTTGTATGGTCCCAATGACTCAACCCAAACGCTGTTTGAGTGTTATTTGTATAGAAAATTGTTGCATTGAGTTGAGCCGTACAAGATGGTGTCATGTCGATCCCTGGTATACGGAATGATGTTGTGTTAAAGTTCGACCATACACGAGAGTGTTGTACCATGTTATTTTGCTTCCGTACGAGATATAAATTGCTAGATTGTACAATGGATGTTCGTACCAGGCTACAAAGAGAATGTCGTACAAATCTTGACCTTTTTAATTTTTTAATTTCCTCCAACCGACTTTGCTTTTTCTTTCCATTTTCCATTTTCGTACTGTCAAATTTATCGTCCAAAACATTACACACTTTCATCCACTATTCTTCACAGAGAGTTGTGGCTTCAAGAAAATTACATGTTGACAGGAATACCTCGTAGTCCTCCATTTGCCATTGAAATAGTCCATTCAGGTTACTCGTTTCATCTTCAGAACAATCTTCCAGTTCAAGCACCCCTTCATCGTTTGGTTCCATACCATTCCTCCCTTCATCCATATCAAACTCTCCTTTGGACTCTAATTCAAAGGATGCCAACTCCTCGCTCACTGCCTAATTTCTCAGGTTGATGACATACTTCCTTCTTCTACTCTCGATTGAGAGCGTATTCCGCTTCCAATTGTGATCTGCCTTGGTAGTAATCAACCATCCCCTCCTGAGGAGTGCCTCGCACGTGTTCTTCTGCAATGGGATGACTACGAGTTCCATAAGAACTTGTGTCTCGATCGTTCCTTTTTGTGCTATCAATATTCCCAATGGCTTGATGTCATGCTGGTCGACACCTACCAAGTAGAATGTTGGTGGCCAGAGTGTTGGTCTTCCGAAACACTTCCAAGTATCCTCTGGTAGTACATTTACTCCTGAGCCTCTGTCAACAATGGTGTTTGTCATCTTCTTCCCCATTATTTCCATCTCGACGACAGTCAGCTTCCTCCCGATGCTCATTGTCAACAAGGGATCAATGGCCTTGTTACCTTTGGGTGGTGGTTTCACTTTGGTTCCTCTTGTGGCTTACATTGGTTTTGGCCAATTGAGTTGTCACCAACTGTGTTGGTAATTGTCGTTCTTAGTTGCAGCATAGTTTGAAGAAGGTATGCCACATTGATGGGTACGGTTGTCTATAACACTTGCTGAACTATGTTCTTCTTTGGCTTTGATTGCATTAATGTACTTGCAATTCTATTGGAGGTTATTCGTTCCTTCGCCATCACTTGTTCTACTTTTTCTCTGACTTGTCGAAGTCGTTCCTTCTCCGTACGAGGGTCTGGCTACACTGCCTTCTTTGTTTGTGCTCTCGTGATTGCCAGAACTGCCTCCTCTTGTTCCTCCACGTCCAACATATTAATAGCCTTTTGCTTTGGACAATTGGTGTCTTTGTGGTCACCAGGTCCACACCATTTGCACAATAACTGTACATTGTCTTTCTTAGTTTGTCCCTATTCACTACATTGTCGGCACTGTATGATAGGACTTCCTCTGGAGTTGCACTGTGTTTGATTCTACCCTCGTTGATTTCTATAACTGCCCGACAATGCATTCTTTGGTTTCGATGGAGTGGACTCTCCTTGTATGAAGAGTAATTGCATACTTCTAGTCTTCAAATTATATGGACACTCCTTTATTGAATGACCCATCACTTGGCAAATCTCACAAAACATCATTTTAGGACAATTACCTTTCGTGCGCCCCTCAATTTTGCATTCAATGAACCATTGTTCATTACTTTATTTATTGGTTTCTTTCTTGCTCTTCAATTCTTTCACCATTCTCATAATATCCTGCCATAGGGCTTGGACTGTTGTTTATTCATCATTGCTACTACCCTTGGTGCTCTCGTCATCGTGCGTCCTCCTCTTCCCTCGGGAGGATGTCTTGTTTTCACTCTCAATGTCCATCGCTTGATTGTAGGCATCAACGTACGAGGACAAAGGCACCACTTTCATCTTTTTGCGCAACGAGAGAATCAACCCCTTAGTGAACCACCTCTTCTTCAACCTGTCGATTGGCTGATTCTCCAACATGACCAACGATTCCTTGAGCCTATGATTGTAAGCTCATACATTCTCATTCTTCCCTTGTTTGGTATTATAAATTTCAAAGACATTGTTGTCTCGTAGCAATTTAAACTCGGCCTCGAATGCCCTCCTCAGTGCTTCCTAAGAGGTTGTGGATGAAGCATCCAGTTCTGTGAATTAGTCAATCACTATACCCTATAATGTTGTTGGAAATGCTTTTATCCAAAAGTCCTTGTCCTGACCGCTTGCTATCTAGATAGTCACGCATGTCTTGCAATGCCTTATAGGGTCTACTTCGGCAGTTTTTGCCAATCCACATTTGGACTTGTTGGAGGAGTCACCATCTTTCTTGCTTGCTTGCTCTCTTGTGTGTTGGACCTGGGTGGATTGTTCTGACCGCTAAGTTCTGGTGCTTTCCCTACACTCTTAGCCATGTGCTGGTCCTCTACATGTCCACCTCTTTCTCCAACACCTTGGGTACTTTCAAGCTCTAACTCGTCCTTATAATCCCCCTGTTTGCGGGTCTTCAATTCAGATCCTTCGATTCTAAGTTCTCTTGAGATGGATAGATTCTCAATGTGGTGGAATATGTCTTTTAGTTCAAGAATTCTTTTTTTGTACTCGTCTGACGTTGATTGTACGAACGGGTTGTCTGCTTGGTCAACAAGGTTAGGATATTTTTCATTTGGAAGGTCTAGCAATATGCTTCCACTACCTCCACGTACGATCTGTGCCTTCCTTGTCGGACGGTTTCCTTTCTTCCCGACTATGACTTTGGCTAATGCTTCGATTTTTACTTTGTTATTAGGAAGGGCTCCAACATGGGAATTGTTTTACTGGAGCTTCCTCAAATGTTTCTCATAATATCCTTCTTTGTTCTACAATCCTTAAAGATCCCTGATCGCTTGGTCTTGACCACCTTTTGGCCTCTTCTCACCTTTATTGGGATTTAGGGGCACGGGTCATGCAAGTTTGATCCGATTTCTTCCTCGGCAATAGCGCAAAATTTTTATTGCTATGACTGGTAAATTACATACATGAAATAATAATAAAGATGGTAGTGCGTCCTAGATATAGGAGTAAAATATATCTTTATTCGCTCATGAATTTATTAGAGGACGAGAGATGGTCAACCAAGGATTACAGTTCATTCGACTATACCATACTACTTTCCTTCACAATGCACAACATATTTAAAGGACCCAACAGTTGCCAAAAGGTACACAACCATCAACTGAGACATATAAGTACCTGAGAGTGACAACCGACTTAATACAACATTTAATACACTACCAAATAACCAATATTATTAAACATAACAATAGGCATTGTATGTTGACTACAACTAGTTTAGCAAAAAATGAATTCAAGATTATGATCATTTAACTCTTTAATAAGGTTTTTGTTTTTATGATTCAAAGACCTTTTTGACATATATAGCAAGTCTCTAGTGCCATAACATTGTTTTCTTAATAGTGAGTTTTATTTCCAAAGAATGATCACCCTTAGGTACCTCGAAATCATGACCATTATAAGTGGATGCAGCACACCTGTTTGTTGTTGGTTCCAATGAAGAAGGTGAAAAACTTGTAGACCTCTTCATTGTAGTAGAATTATTTCATTGAGTTGTGCATGCATCAAGCAGAAATAGTGCCAATTTGAACACCCTTACCTAGCACCGTAGATCCTTCAACCATCTCACACTCTTCACTTGAGAAAACGATCTACACATCTGCATCATTCAATTTATTGACAAATAAAAGGTTCCAAACTTCCATGTCAAACTAAGGATATGTAGCACACCATTGACCCCCTTGACTTGTCCATTGGGGAATCTAATCAAAACTTTGTCACGACCAATGATGCTTATGTAAGCATTATTGCCCAAGTACACCTTCCTACCCTCATAGTTTGCATACTCTGTGAACCAACTTTGATGTGAGATCATGTGGAAAGATGTGCCAAGATCAATAAGCCCCTCACCTTCTGAAGCATGTGTAGCGAAGGATGCAATAAAGGCATCACCATCATCTTGGGAGGGTTTATCAAATTTATCTTGAAAATTGTTCTTCTTGGAAATGTCTAAGTTTGTTGGAGTTTCAACATAGCGCCTTGGATTTACTAGGAAACTTAGATCTTTCATGAAATGTGGATCTAGAGTTGCATTTCTTTTTGTCCTTTCGTTTGTCTTTTTCTTTTGATCTTTCAAAAACAGCATGGGCCTCTTTAGCCATTCCAAAGGTTGACCTTCACATCTCTTTAGAAAGTAATGATGCAACCATCTAGTCCATCTTGAACTTGGTGGCAGTGCTCCCAATGGCTATCACAAGGGGGTTCTGTGAATTAGGCAAAGAACATAGTAGTGACATATAACAATTCTCCATTTTAACTTGAACAAAGCTTATTGGGCAACTTCCCTATTGAAGGCATTCAAATGATTGGTTACAGGCTCATTGTCTTTCTCTCTAAGAGAATACTTTGTTCGTAGGAATAATTTATTCAGCAGTTTTTTAGACTATTAAACTCACCAAGCTTTTTCTATTGTCTTTCTGTGGTAGTTACTTCATGAACATTCAAAAGAACTAAATCTGTCAAACAGAGTCTCACAAGACCCTTAGCCTTTTTGCCTTTTAAGTCCTAGTATTGTACTAGATATTGCAACCCATAGATCTCTGTCTATGAGTTTATCCTCCGTCTCAAGTTTTCACAACTGAAAATTACTGGCATTAAGTTCTCTGTGTCTATTTTTTGGATGTGCTTGCCATCTCCTCTTGTAGGAAGATATCAAGTTCTTATACCAACTAAAAGGAAACAAGGTACACGGAAAGGCTCCTACACCAATCTAATTTATAAATACAGAAAGTAGAAACACATGAACATAAAATAAACAATACCATAACATGTAATAGACCAAAATTGAAATTTTGTGATTTGAAACAATAACTAAATTTACAGCAGCATTTTCAATTACTCTTTAACAAATCAGTAAATCGCAATCCAAATCACAATCAAACTTCTGCGTAGGCAAACTTTTCACATAAGCTAAAGCAATAATTGCAGGTACAGACTTTATATTTTCAATTCTGAAATGAAATGCAAACTTCACACATATATAACCATATCATTCAGGAATGCATCATACTGCTTATCTCGGGTCTCCACAGGCTGTTGGCCTTGCCCAGCAGAGCATTCAATTAAGAATGTGCGCCTTGAAAGTGGCGCCAATCAACAACAATCTGGTTCTGAGCCTGCTTGATGCTGAGCACAGTATTCTGGAACAGATCTGATATTGGCTTCCCTTCTATGCTCGAGGTACGCAGCTAGGATATGCATGCACTCTATGTATCCCCTTAAACCTACAAAGTCATGCTAATCAGCTTGGCAGAGGTATGAAATATCAGACTGTAGATACTATAGGCAGGGATTTTCTCCTACCTACAAGGATTACTAGGGTTTTTATCCCAGAATCTGAGCATTCACTTAAAGTAGAACTAGAGATCATTAACAAAACTTCGATGCCAATCCCTGACCGAGCATGCCTTATATTATTATATATACTGCTCACCATTTCAGGTTAGCCAAGACAGAAACTAACCATCACAAGTTACCAAAGTCAGCCTCAAGCAAATTATCTAATACTTTTATTTATTAATAGTTTTATCTATTATTTATTTAATAATTTATCTATTTATTAAATTAAAATACTGGGATGGCCAACCCAGCCTCAAATATGGGACATCACATAACACAAGGTGTATGTGGGGAAAACCCTTATGGAGAAAAACCCCACATTCCGAAGGAGCCCAAAGCATTATTTAGTAAATCATATTTAGTAAATCAAACAGTTTACAATACACTTGTAGAGGAAGCCTTCACATGGAGTATCACCAATATACAAATTTGGAGAGATTCTGACAGCATAATGGTACATGCAAATTAACTATAAAAACTACAACTGATAAATAGATGAAAAACAGACTGGAACCCTTGAGTGGGTTGGGAAAATTATCCGCAAACCCATGAGAGATATAGTAGCCAAACACATGGGTTCAAATTCCAATGCGCCTTGTTGGTCTTGATTTTCTTGGCTATTTTTTAGAATATTTCTTGCACAACTTACAATGCGTCATATTTGACCACCCAACTTTAGGTGCCCCAATTTGTCCCCCAACATTAAAAGATGCTCCATGACAAAGTGTATTGTAATGTCCTATGCTCCACGGGGATGCGTCCCCTGCCAAATTTCCCCAGCACCCGTCCCGAGGATGGTACGGGGATAGGAAATTCCCGTCCCCAAACTCGTTTATTTTTTCCAAAAATCGGGATGTTTCGGAAATGGGATTTGGATTCAGAGACAGGACTTGGGGACAGAATTCCATCTCGGGGACAACCTAGCCGTCCCTGACCATCCCCAGGACGGAACGCCACCCCCTATTTCCCAGCAAAAAAAACATCCGCCGAACTTGAAAACGACACTTTTTTTAATTTTTTTATTGACTTGGCGGGCCCCACGTGGATAGAAAAGACAATTAAAAAATGTGAAACCCTATTTGAAGAGCCAAATAGACCATAAAGGTAAACACTTCATTTCAACCATTCTTGGCAAGGAAAAAAGCAAGGAGCAGCAGCAACTAGGGAAGAAAGTTTTCATTTTTGAGTTGCAAGAGGAGGGTTTGCCATAAAATCTTCTTCATTCCAGATACATGTTTCATCTTCTTCATTTGCTTATTCCATTTTTTACATTTTTCATTTGTTTGCATTGTGCAACATATAGGGAGGGCATTTTGAGTGAATTTTTTTTCCTTTTGAACTTGCAGCAGTGTTTTATATTTCATAATCATCATCATGAGCAGCAGCAGTGAGAGTGAGGGGAGTGCTAGTAGTGATAGCATGGATGTGGAAGTTCAAGAAACTCAAACATCTCAAACTCAAAGAAGAAGACCTAGTACTAGGGCAGCCATTGGGGGATTTTCAACTTCAACCAATGTGAATGTAGCAGGGGCAACATCCTCTAACCCATTTGACTGCCCTTCCAAAGCCCTAAAAAAGAATGCAAAAGGCCCATTCAACCCCAAGAAACCTTTCCTTCAATTTGCCACAGGAGTAGACAAAAATAAGAGAAAAAAATCCAGGGGTAGTAGGGAATGGGAGTGCCATTTGTGCACAAAGCATTATTATGGCAGCTTTACTAGAGGTTATTGCCATCTTTTGTGGACAGGTGGTCAAGGGTTCAAAGGTTGCAAAGCTATAACACAAGTAGAAAAGCTTGAGGCAACTAGATTGCACATAGAGGGGGAGGCATAAAAATCAAGGACTTCAATAGAGAATGTGCAAGCTTTGAGTGAACCTTCTAATAGGGAAGAAAGTGCCACACCTACTCCCACTTCTACCAAAGTTCTACCAAAGGAAAGGGAAAGAACCTTCTAATAGGGAAGAAGAGTAAAAGAGAAACCAATGTTGCTGATTTATTTAATTTGCAAGCAAAAGAGGTGGCTGAATCATCTATTGGTAGATTCCTTTTTGCTCATGGTATACCATTCCATGTGACACACTCATCCTATTTTAAACAAATGTGCAAAGATATCTATGCTGCTGGTGGCTCATTTGTACCACCCAGAGAAACAAAAATACGCACCACTGTAGTCGGCAAATACTGTATCAGCCGATGGGTAGACTAGTGTCATGTAGCCGACAGGACCTTCGGGAACTTTCCGAAAGGCCTCCAGGATTAGTATATGTACACCCTTCGGGGTCATTGTAATCATCATCTTAAGCATAATGTAATGTCTTGGCATATGCGAATAATATAAAGAGTTCTGCTGTTCTTATCTATTGTCTGTGTGCATTTACCCGTACAGTAAACATTTGGCGCCGCTGCCCGATGGACCTGGATCGACGCAACCGAAGCGCGCGGAATGAGGACTAATACTGAATCAGCTGAATAAAAATAAGAATAAGCTACAGGGGAAGGATGAAATACGCACTGCGCACGAAATTTTAATTTCCGCACAACAGGCCGAACGCAGACGGAGATTTCAGCTAATTGCCGACGGACGCCGTAGCACAGAAGAATTGTTGGAGGAAACTCGACAGCGACGGGATTTGGTGGAAGAAGCGAGGGAGGAATTTATGAACCTGCATACGCCGAGGGAAGAGAATCCTGACGGAAGGGCATCGACTCGCACGGCTCGGAGTGCCGAGGGAGCACGAGCGTGGAGTGAACTCTTCGTCCGAGATACACTTCTGGAACGGACAGATTCGGTTGACGGAAACCCTTCTTCCCCAACCAGCCCGACTGTCGGTAACAGTCCAGGTGTGCAGACTAGCGCGGGTGTGCAGAACAACGCGGGTGTACAGAACAGCGCGGGTGTTCACAACAGCGCGGGTGTGCAGAACAGCGCAGCTACACAATCTCGAATAGTGATGGCTGGACCAAAGGAAAAATTACCAAAGTTTGATAGTGAGGGAACGGTCGATCCAATTCGCCACTGTAAGACATGCGAAACAATTTGGATGGCAAATGGCGTAACCGATACAAACGAATGGGTTCGACAATTTCCAGCAACCCTGAGGGGCGTCGCAATTGATTGGTTTGCCGATATGGATCCCCCAAAATTAACCAGTTGGGACAACATTAAAAAGGAATTCACTGCCGAATTTCAACTGCTGCGCGACGACAATGAGATAGTAGCCGAGATATACAACATGAAGCAAGGCAAACATGAAACCGTTCGGGTATACGCCAGAAAATTAAAAGACTTGATAAACAAAATGGAAAGTAAGCCGGCGGATGGGCTGCAGAAGCAATGGTTCATTGAAGGACTACGCCCGAAATTACGAAAGAAAATGAAGATTGTACCGCCATCGTCATACACTGAAGCATACAAACGGGTGCTGGACTTGGAAAGTGAGCAGAAAACAAAAAAGAAAAAGAAGAGTAGCTCCTCCGAATCAGACGAAGACGCATCTTCGGAGGTGGAAAGTAGCGATGATGAAAAAGGTAGCAAGAAGGTCCGAGCACTTCAGAAGGACATGATCCGAATGATGAAAGAATTTAAGAACATGCACAAAGAACCGAAGGGAAACGACCTCTGGTGCACGGAGTGTAAGATAGAGGGTCACGCGAAGGGATCCTGTCCGAAGAACCAGTGTTGCGAGATCTGCCAGATCATGGGACATTCCACAAAAGAATGCCCGTTTAATATGAAAACTAGAGGACCGCAACAAGTGTTCCTGACATAGGAGGCTATTGCATCCGGAGAGAACGGGAACACCAGTACGGCGGGTGCCACGTCCGGAGGGTACAGAAATAATAGGCGAGGACAAAACAACAACACGAGTAATAATAACAATGGGACCCGCAACCGCATTCAGTATGATGCAAGTGGCCGTCCGATGGTACAATGTCGCGCATGCAATTTGTGGGGCCACTTTGCCCGAGACTGTACAACGGCCAACACACCAAAGTTATTATGCCGTTGGTGCGGTCTGGGAGATCATGAAGATACCAAGTGCCCGAAATCAGGAGTGAATTTAATCAGCATCGGCGCGAATGAAGAAGAAGTCTTGGCAATTACCCGGAGGCAAGCAAAACTGTATCCCGACCCGACGGAGGAGAAGAAAAGATTAGCAGAAGCACGGACAGAAATCCAGAAAGCAACAGCACACCTGAAGGACACTACCGGTACCTCAGCAAGGAACTGCGCAGAACAAAACATTATACGGCAGATACTACAAACTGAGGTATCCGTCACAGTGAGCGACCTGCTACTCACAATGCCTCAACTCCGATCGGCAATCACAAACCTTGCTCCACCTGCTCAACTACCAGGAGACCACGGAAGGAAGCAGGAAAGTGGAACAAGTGCAGAGGATCCAATGCTGCTAGCTCTCTCATCCGGACGACATCCAGCAGTTGTTGAGATGGGAATTCAGGGAACTGTTCTGACAGACACGATAGTGGACGGAGGGTCTGGGGTGAATGTGTTACCGGAGGATACATGGAAGAAGTTGGGACAGCCAACACTGTGGCTGCCTACGTTCCAGTTATTAACGACAGATCAGCACGGGATCAAACCGTTGGGAGTACTGATGGCACAACCCGTCACTATTGGAACACAGCTCTTTCTGCTTGACTTCGTCGTCATTCCACTGAAACGGAGAGGATACGATGCGATCCTGGGAAGAGGATGGCTCGTACAGGCGAAAGCGAAGCACGACTGGAAGTGGAATACACTTTCAATGGAAAGTAATGGCCGAAAGTTTATTATTGATCTACAGACACAGATGGTAGGTGAGGAAGCTCTGTTATCCGATTCGGAGGCAGAGGATGATCGACAGCGCCACCTGGAACCAGATGATGGAGTGTTAAGATTGGACGGAGGATCGACTAATGACGACCTCGACTCGGTGAATGGACTGTTGCACTGGCAGATGGAAGACTACGAACTTTTTCCGAGTTGCAACATGTTGGGTGTCGCGGAAGACAAGAGCGGAAATGAGTTTCCGAAAGAATACAGTGAACTAAAGGAGGGAGAAGCACAGGTCGATGAAACACCAGCTCATGTACTCAGTAAGG
>MU223638.1:1158092-1213558 GCA_018584345.1 Thuja plicata | reverse complement strand
TAAATAAAAGAACTCAAAGGGCATAATCAAACAAGCATATATGATTAGACAATAAAGAAAACATAAAACCAAAATGATGCAAACTTCCTACACCCAATAAGCTCTCCTTGATATTTGGATGTGTCCAAGATTTTGGATGCATGCTCAAGTTTTATGATTTAAGATGATTTCTGCATTATGATGGTATTGTTTGATGTTTTGGCTCTCAAAATGGCAGTATAACAATACTTCAAGAATGAATAATTTGTAAAGGGAAGAGGGTTTCATTTATAAGCAAAGAGGAGGGCAAATAAAGAGCTAGGATTTGAAACTTTGTGGATGGCCAAGATGCATTTGAGGGAGAGCACATGGATTGTGCTTCTTCAAACTCATAGCCTTGTGACAAGTGCCTAAGATATTTAGTTGAAGATTGGGGTGAAGCTCTATGGTTAGGATTGTGCAAATGATTAGGAAAGGGATTATCATTAATTAGTGGACAAGTGGGATATTTAGGAAAATGCAAGTGGGTGAGGATATTTTGGGTTGAATTTTGAACTTCTTTTAATTCAAAATGGAGGAAAGTGGGTGAGGATATTTTGGGTTGAATTTTGAATTTATTTTAATTCAAAATGGAGGAAAGTGGGTGAGGATATTTTGGGTTAAATTTTGAATTTATTTTAATTCAAAATGGAGGAAAGTGGGTGAGGATATTTTGGGTTGAATTTTGAATTTCTTTTAATTCAAAATAGAGGAAAGCGGGGGATTTAATTAAATACATAGGTTTATTTAATTAAATAAATTTTGGACATTAGATAAATTAACTTAATTAATTTATCTAGGGGGAAAATAATATATTTAATTAAATACATAGGTTTATTTAATTAAATAGATTTTGGACATTAGATAAATTAAATTAATTAATTTATCGAGGGGGTTAGTAAAAATGGGGGAAATTAATTAAATAGATAGACTATTTAATTAATAGGGTAACCATAGAAGAATAGGAATTTGATCATTAATTAAATAAAACATAAATGTTTATTTAATTAAATAGGATAATGATGTTAGATAAATTAAATTAATTAATTTACCTAAGACTATAGAAGATGAGTAATTAATTAAATGAATTATGTTTCAGATTTGGATGTCTACATTTTGCCCCTCTTTGACATGGTGTTATGAAGTAGCATCATTTCAAAGAAGATTAAGACATAGAGCTAGGAAGAAGATGATTCGATTAGAAAAGATGCCCCAATCATTTAAAAGGGTGACTAGGAGGAAGCATGCTAGGAGATGAGAATAGGATGCCCCTTGAGAGGACATGTGAGTTTAAGAAACACATATGCGCTCTCAAAATGGATGAGAGAAGGAAAACATGTTGAATCAATGATAATGGTAATGCACTGATAAGGGGATAGGAAAAGCAAGAAATGGGATAGATGGATGGAATGGATGGATAGTTAAGAATGAAGGATGGTGGACGATTAAGGATAGGAGGAAAGCTTGAGCAGGAGCACTCTAAAAGGGAGTTGTTATGTAGTGAGCACTTAATTTGCTGTAGTATATGATACTATGCACCAGGGTATGAGAAACCAAGGTGAGGTTGTATCACATGTATAGGACTAACACAAAAAACACGCAAGGATTGCCCCAACATCACGCCTGAGTCCAAAGGAAACATGGTGGATATGATGCTGGGGAATCCACAAGAAATTGATATTTCCCAAATGCACCATGGGACCACGGGGATCACACATTGAAAATGCAAGGGTCATATCCAACTGATTGGAAAACAGAAAAGAAGATCAAGATATTACCCTAAGTTTAACCATTCGTAGTGCGCCATGATATAAATGATCGTGGTGACTTTGGGGAGGTAAACAAAGGAGCTAAAAAACAAAGACAAACAAAAATAAAAAAAGAAATCAATGCCATAACAATTGCCCCAAATATCTTTTGCAAAAGGGCGACTGATAGATAGGACTGATGTTGTTTGATTGAGGAAGGATGCATCCTACAAAGACCAATGATTGGATGAATGTGTGTGGTGCTATTTGGACAAAAGGATAGTGAGGGCGATCAGGATGACATTGATACTCAAAAGATGTTTGGTGAAGTGCCAGCTGGAATAGGATCAAGATCTTGATGATACATAACTCAAAAAGGTGGATGCTACAAACGCTATATACAAGGAAGCCTACGCAAGGACACACTAAAGACAACTACACAGGACTGAAAAAGGAGAAAAATGAGGCTATATACAACCACTTAGGTACAACGCTCAGGAATTAGGATAGTAGGTCAATATACAACGTTCACGTGTGATAGTGAAATACCAAGGGAATATAGGTAAGGCTGGATATGTGATAGGATGGGGGACAAGTATAGATGAAGGGAGATGTGCAAGGGAATGAAGGAGAATGTGAGTGAAAACAAGGACTTGAAAGATAATGGAAAGGCCCTCTAGAAATGGTGCCTGTTTACAGGTTTTCACCATATGTACTAATCCAAGGCGCTTGATTGCCAAGTTTTCACCATTGGACGCTTATTTTTCTTTTCCTCTTTTTTTTTGACTTTTTACCAAGTGGGGTACACTTTGTGACTTAGGCATAGAATCGTTTTAGATGAATGATATTTAGGGAATAATTCAATGGTTCACCCTCTGGAGTTGACAACTGATATGCCCCTGAACCATAGTCTACTATAATTACATAGGGACCAAGCCAATTTGGTTCAAACTTGCCTTGTTTCTCGCTGTGGGGTTGTACCTTTTGATTCTCCCGGAGGACCAAACGCCCACTTGAAAGTGGTGAGGATGGGTTTTCTTATTATAACTCCTCTTGAGTCTGTTTTGGTATACAACTAGATGGTCATAGGCCTTTTGTCTCTTTTCACCTAATAGATCTAGCTGTGTAAGCTGCGTCACGCGATAATCTTCATCAGTGACTAGATTCTTGAGTGAAATACGCAGAGATGGCAACTCGACCTCAATTGGTAAGATGACGTCGACACCATGTACAAGGGAATATGGAGTGGTGCCAGTAGGAGTACAGATAGAAGTACGATATGCCAAGAGGCGGGATGGATTTGGAGGTGCCAATTGCGACCAGAATCATTGACAATCTTTTTGAGGATTTTCAAAATAGTTTTGTTGGTTGCTTTAGCTTGGTCGTTGCCTTGGGGATAATATGGGCTAGAATAGCGATGGTGTATATACAAGCGTTCACATAGATCATCCATATGATGGTTTTCAAATGGTGTACCATGATCAGTGAAAATGGTTGAGGGAATGCCAAAGCGACAAATGATATGATAGAGGATGAATTTGGATATCTGCAAATTAGTAGTGAGTTTTAGTAGAATTGCTTCGACCCACTTTGTGAAGTATTTTGTGGCAGTGATAGTATGCTTATGTCCATCAGAGGAGAGGGGAGTTATCTTACCAACGAGGTCAAAGCCCCAACATGATAAAATCTATGGAGGTGCAATGGGTTGTAAGTCTTGTGCTGGAGCATAGACAAAATTTGCATGCTGTTGACATGGTAGGCATTTCTTTAAAAACTCACATGCATCATGTTCCATAGTAGGCCAATAGTATCCTTCTCTGAGAAGCAGTTTGGCTAAAACCATATCACTTGTGTGGGCACCGCAACTCTCGACGTGAACCTCTTGTAATGAAAAGGAGACCTCATTAGTGTCTAAACATCAAGAGAGTACGTTATGATAACCTCTACGATATAGGGTGTTGGCGACAAGGGTATAACATGATGAACGACGAATAAGATTTTTTATGAACCATTCATTATAAAGCCCCTTGAGCTCATCAATTGATAAGTAGGAGATATTTTCCACGCAAGTCAAATTGTGATATTTCTATTAGGATTTAACTGTGTAGTTTTTGAGTCAAACTCGTTGACCCATGTTCATCAGTAGTGGTACACAAAAACCCATCTCTCATGAGAATGAATAGAACACTTAGCACTCATTGCATCTAGGTGATGCTCGTAGAGGTGAAGCACCAAGACTTCCCAGGAGGTCACCTATCCTAGTAGTACTCCAGCTCAAGTGTTGGAACACACACACACACACACATATATATATATATGCATGTATGTATACATATACATACATATGCATATGCATATTCATACACATACACATACATAAATACATAGTAGCATTAATCGTTTGGGGAATAAATTGGCAAATCAAAAGTGTTGGGATTTTTAAAAAAATTGATAAAAATTTGGATTCACAAAAAATGTAAAAATTGAAGAAAAACAATCAAAAACTACCATTTTTTAAAAATTGAAAGGCAGTTCCATAGCATAGATATATTGAGAGCAAATATAATATAGAGCTCAACTCTTTAATTGTAGAAAATAGAAGGGATTGTACAAAAGTCATTGAATTTTCTATAATGGATTTGCAACAGTAACTCTAAATCTGTACTAAATGTATTACCTAGCTCATTGTGTGGTTCTCTCTGGTCATCACAGTCCAGTTGGAGGAACTCAAACTTTTCTATAAGATCTAAACTCTCATTTACTTGTTTCTCCCTGCATGAAAGTTGTGAAGTAGGATGAACGACGAATAAGGTTTTTTATGAACTATTCATTATAAAGCCCCTTGAGCTCATCAATTGATAAGTAGGAGATATTTTCCACGACAAGTCAAATTGTGATATTGCTATTAGTATTTAACTGTGTAGTTTTTAAGTCAAACTCGTTGACCCATGTTCATCAGTAGTGGTACACAAGAACCCATTTCTCATGAGAATGAATGGAACACTTAGCACTCATTGCATCTAAGTGATGCTTGTAGAGGTGAAGCACCAAGACTTCCCAGGAGGTCACCTGTCCCAGTAGTACTCCAGCTCAAGTGTTGGAATATACATACATACATACATACATACATATATATATATATATATATATATATATATATATATATAGTTATATCTATGTATATGTATATACATGTACGTATACATACACATAAACATACACATACATAAATACATAGTAGCATTAATCATTTGGGGAATAAATTGGCAAACCAAAAGTGTCGGAATTTTTGAAAAAATCGATAAAAATTTGGATTCACAAAAAATGTAAAAATTGAAGAAAAACAATCAAAAACTACATTTTATTAAAAAAATTGAAAGGCAGTTCCATAGCATAGATATATTGAGAGCAAATATAATATAGAGCTCAAATCTTTAATTGTAGAAAATAGAAGGGAGTGTACAAAAGTCATTGAATTTTCTATAATGGATTTGCAACAGTAACTCTAAATTTGTACCAAATATATTACCTAGCTTATTGTGTGGTTCTCTCTGGTCATCACAGTCCAGTTGGAGGAACTCAAACTTTTCTATAAGATCTAAACTCCCATTTACTTGTTTTTCCCTGCATGAAAGCTGTGAAGTTCGTGATACATTAGATCTACTTGTAGGTA
Source organism: Thuja plicata (assembly GCA_018584345.1). Lineage (NCBI taxonomy): Eukaryota > Viridiplantae > Streptophyta > Pinopsida > Cupressales > Cupressaceae > Thuja > Thuja plicata. The sequence goes on along the minus strand of MU223638.1, from coordinate 1,208,119 downwards.
GGTTATTTAGTGCCCAATTTAGCTTCTACACATAGATTTTGGGTCAATATAATGGTCTTGTTTACTAATTTGTCCACTCATATCATCATTGAATTGTTTATTTCCCCTCACTCTCAGGTTTATGCCAAGGATAGAGTAGTGAAGGGCCAAAGTGGGATTTGGCTAATTGTGTTAGATTTTGTTTTATTAGAATCAATTTTTCTTTTCTTGTATGTTATAAGTTGGACAATTAGCTGTGGTCGATTCATCTGTGATAATCTAGTCAGTGGGATTCCTTTAGCCCTTGAGAGTCCTGAGACCATCTCTTATGACACATACCATTCTAAGAAGCTTAAATTATGGATTGTAACACCAAAAATGTGTTAAAGAGGTCAATTTTCAGTCTTGGAGAAGCATTTGTGGTAGCATTTGATGTTGTGTTCATGGGAGTGAAGGTCATCATTTTGAGATTTCAATTGCAAGGACCATCCCCATTGCTTACCATTCAGTGTTTTTTTCATTATTCTTGGATGGTTTGTTGTATCTTATAGATCAAATAAGATATACAGGAATCTCTATGGATGTCTTCAACCTATCCAATTTGGAAGCTTTTGATTTGAGAATTGCCTCAACTCAACAATTCAAATGTTTGCGCTTCAATTTTAGAATTATCTAATCAACATGGCTGTCGATCTAATTGTTATGTGCATCACATAATCACCCAAGATTCTGGTCGAGTGTTCGAGAAAATGGGCTACATAATTAAGAGAAGAGAAGATATCTGTAACAATTAATGCAGGATTTGCATGTGGAGTAATAGATGGAGCAAAAGAGTAGCATTTCACTATGGCGGGCTATTTTATCACGCACAACTAAATACTATGATTTTAATCCATTCAAATGTTTCTCTAGTGGTGGTTGTACATTCAAATTTACCAGTTTTTATTGTGTCGTCTGTTTAAACATTAGGGAAGAGGAGGCAGAACATGTGCGAGGTCTGAACATGCACGATTAGTGGAGTTGATAGGGGCCCACACTTCACCACTTGGACCCCATTACATGTCAACATATTTCAAAAGTCAAACAAAAAAGCATCATTTCATAATACATATTAAAATGCATAAGATAATGACAAGTTTTATATTGTATATGTGCACCAAATAAAAAATTAGGTTCCTTTTCTGTCAGACAAGCAACTTGTCATTCTCACTGACAAGTTCTAACGCAGGTCAAAGTGGGCTACTCAGTACAAAAAATCCAACTATTTAGACTGAAAGACAAATCATGTCTAATCACTTACATGTCAACATTTAACCCTTGAATGAGGATCACCACCTCAAGCATGTAGCACGGTAAAATCAAAACACCATCACATGGACAATCATCAACCCAAAACATTTTGATAGTTGCCACCTCATTGCAACTACTAATTCATGTACCGCCTACGTAGATGTTACCACCTTAAACACTTAGACAAGACCGTGTCTCATCATTCAAGACAAAGAATTGAAGTTAATTAGTGCTTTCTATTTTTCCTATATTATCCTTGTTGTTCAAAAATCCTTTCTATTGTTTCCTTCATGTTCATTTCACTTACAGTTTTCTATACCCTTATTTCTATTTTTTCCAATCCAGACAACAGACATGGACAACTGACCATGATCCAATCCAGATAACAGACATGGACACAACTCAATGTTGATATTAGTAACAAAGATCAAAGCTCACATATTATCAAGAATTATGAATACGATAGGGAAAACTATTTGAAGGCCAATAACAAACTGACAAATCTAGGTCTTATAGCAACCTATCCTCCAAATGTTGTAGACAAAGATATCATAGCGTACATCCGCGAAACTTCCCCTTTACCCCACAAACTGATTCCCACACAAAATGCCTAGTGGAGATCCCATATCCACAAATTTGAGCACAACAAGAATGGCTTGCAGGTCATTCTCATCTTATTGACCATTTCTTTGTTGCTCCATATCCTTGTGAAGATCTTCTGCTACCGACCACATCTTGTTTCTATTCTAATATATTCAAGGTCATTCTAGAATCATGCTAGACCAACTATCTCAATAGATTTTTCTTAGAAGGCTATGGTCCACAACTCANGAGCGCTCACAATTTTTTTCATGGCAACAAATCTTTCGAAGAGTAGTTACAGACCAAATCCCATCTTGGATTTTTACCAAGGTATACATTGAAACCCAAACCGCTTTCTTTCCCACACTTTCTTGTCATGTCTACACTCAAGATTATGTGGAAAGAACCCATACTAGCTACTCCACCTCATCTAGTTGACCCAGAAGGTTTCGACCATGACTCACTTCCAATGTAATTGTTAGGTTTGCTCGTGTCTTATTGTTTCTCATCCCTAATGTCATCTCTACACCACAATAATGCATAATTGTCCAGGAAAGTAATCAAACAACATGTCCATGCATCTATGAAACAATAATAAAACCAAACATGGCAATCGTACCTCCTATGTTCAAGCATCACGGTCACATTAAACTAGAGTGTAAGTCAATTTGAAAATGCAGAAAAATTTGTCATTCAAATATCTTTGTTCATATTATTTTTCATGCATCACTCTACAAAATGTCATGGTTAATCGGTTACATTTCATAGGGGTACACATTGTGCACTCTACTATAATTTTAGTATCACGTTGCAAGACACATTGTTCTTATTGTATCACATTGATCAACTTTGTCTTAGTTTGTAACACATATATTGTTCTTATTGTATGGCAAATGAGGAAGTCAACTTGCTTCAAGGAGAAGGAGCCTTGTCTACCGAAAAGAGCAACAACAAAGCTACCTTCCCATAAAAGAGGTATCCACTTCCCTCTAGAGCCTGGAACCCCACCTCCCGTTGTGAGCAATGCACAACCTCTTGAAAACAAGTCAGACCCTGTTACACCAACAAAGAAGGATAAGCAAGGTTTTGTGTCATTGGTGGATGGTTTCTTATGTCCATGTTATCAACACGTGGCTCAAGAACTTCACATCTCTTTTTTCCACTTGGACAAGAGGAAGATCGATGTTATTCAAATGTTCATTGATTCCAGTCTGATCCTGTTGGAATGTTCATTGGTTCCGGTTTGCTATATTCTCATTGATTAAGTTTCCATTGTTATTCTATCTTGGGTTTTGAATTAAGTTTATGTTGTTTGTTTATCAATCTGGCTGTCATCAAGAAGCTTCAAGTTGTAGTTGCTTTAGAATCTCATTCCCTTTGTTTTCACTTTTATTCAACTACTTCGCCACTCAAACCGGTCGTTACCTAAGTTTTAGCTATATGAAGCAATTGTCTCATTTTCAATTGTTCTTAAGCTTTCCAACTTTGTTTTTCATAATCTTTTTTTTTAAGAGTAATCTTCATAATATGTACTCTTGATTTAAGTTTTTTAAAAGTGACCATTGAGATTATTTCAATCAAATGCTTGTCATATTTCTTGCAGGAGACAAAGATCAAAGATTACATAAAAATCTCTTCTTAATTGTGGCAAATCTTAGACTAGCCTTAAACATCACACACTACGGAAAAAAATAAGCTTGCAAAAAGTAAGTTAACTTTGACTATGTAACATTTTTTGCCTAGGAATCAATCATTAGTGTGTGATGTTTACAGCCAGAGCAAATCTTAAGGGCGTGTCACTTTAATTTTATTGATATATTGACATTTTTTTTGGTGGTGGGGGGGGGGGGGGGGGGCTCATAAATTGATTTAACGATTTCATATATAAGTTTTAGATAGACTATAAATGAAATCATATTCATTTTATATTGCTAACATAATAGAAAATAACTAATAAAAAGTACATTGAATAGTATAAAGTATGAGCAACTATGAACTGCTCTTCTCTTAAACACACTGTTTAAGGCTGTAGCTATGAGATGCTCTGCTCATATTTTAGCAATTTGGCTTCCTTATCAGACCCAATGGAGCTTTGAATAATTCTCTTCTCCCTCGGCAAAGCAAGATCCTTCTCTGTTTAAAAAAAAGATACATAGAGGAAGCACACAGAGGAGAAACCAATGAAGGATCCTCTATTCATCACAAATGATCAGATAAAGATCTGATGCTCAAGTCATTACAACTGCCTCTTTAAATAGAGGTCTTTAGAATACTCCAGAATGAGGACATTCTGGATGGGACTATGGCAGGTTAGACAGTGCTGGAAGTTTCCAGCTTTACTATGCTGATAGGCAGTGGTCGGTGGTTCTGGATAGCTCTTGGTCGGTGGTGTTTGACCAATGATTAATTTATTATTCTGACATCCCCTCATAAATTAATCATCTAATTGTCTTAGATATCCCCCCGTAATCTAGATGTGATGGGTCCCGACTTATAGCTTTGTTAGGTACCCATTTACAATTGACTTATCCAATACGCCTTGTTAGGTACCCATTTACAATTCACTTATCCAATTCTTCATATTGTTTCCCCAATCATTGTGAGTTTTCACGGATTACCCCTAACCAATGTGCAAGTTTGAAATACTTTTTCAATCACCGCAAACTTTGCACTCAAGTGGTTTTAGCTCACTGCAAACCTCACACATGAAATAAGGAAGTGGTTTAAGGCTTACCACAAACCAAAGTGGTTCTAATGACCATAAATCATCATTACGGGGAAACCATCATCACTCTCGATTTTTTTTTATTTTTTGTACCTACATCAAAATTGTTTATTGAGTCCATATAAAAAGAAATCCATCTACTGAGATATATGGTTACCCAGCCATTGTACTCGTCAGTTCTATAGCACTTCTTTTGGATACATGGTTCATCAATATATCAAACCAAAAACTTCTGAGTGTCGAATACAACTGAGAATGCACCACTTACAATAACTCAGGTACAATACATTCGTCAACTTCGTGATTGCACACTATTTGATATTAGCCTTTTTCAAAAGCCTCTCAAATACTATCAATCACTTCACAAAATAAGAACATTGATTTCTTGAGGAATATCACAACAACATTCCCTTCACATTTAGACAAACAAATTTTCTCACCTCCAACCTAAACAATCTACTTAGGTAAAGTGGGGAGGGCCAAGAAAAACAGAGCAAATACACAAATCTTTTATTTTATAGTCTTTTGTCTAACATTGGACTAAACAATCCTCATATGCACAACAATTTGCATCGTCCAAAGATATTAGGAATCTGCAATGATAAATGATGATTTCTTAATTGGCATACCTTTCTGCAGGCGGCTGTAACTCGTTTCCAACAATCAGCTCCCAGCTTCCTTTTAACATTAGCTGCGAATACACCAATTGCTGCGATCTCTGTCTTCAATGCTCTGCATAATCTGCGAGCTCCAAACACTACTAGTGATGTCTGTAGACATTTAATAATGGGATGTGCGGCAATCTAGATGCTTCTGCACTCTCTTGAGTGGCGGCTGAACAAGAGAGGGCTTTTTCCTTGCACCAGTGATCTCAGCTACAAAGGATCTTCTTCAGTCAGCTGCGATCAAACAGCTGTAAATTCCTCTTTAGCGGCTAAACAAAAATCTCCACTTTTCTTCTGATGGAAAAATATTTCAACAATCCCAAACCAGCGACGCTCGAAATACATACACAAAACTCAGTAAATTACAAAGTATAAGCAGCTTCCTTCAATCAGCGGCATCCTTGTTCTTCACAATTACCGCATTTTCTTAGCATTGTGAATACAAACAGCGATCTCCCTTTATAGCCACTGATTTCTTCTTCAGCACCAATCTGCAATCCCCTTGTCGCGTGACTTTTCTTTTGGTCCTGAACAACAATGCTTCACACCCAAGATCACATGGGCTCTGATACCATGTTTAAAAAAGGATACAAGAGGAAGCACACAGAGGAGAAACCAATAGAGGATCGTCCATTGGTTTCTCTGTGTGTTTCCTCTCTGTGTCTGGTTTATTCAACATTCTCAGATTGCATCAAACAGTTCATCAAAACACATAGTCTGAAATAACACCGAGTTCTTTTTCTGGCAGACGTCCACAACCATGAGGTTCTTGAAGATCAACTCTGTTGAAAACTTGAATCAGATATCCATATCACAGGGCGGAACCGAGTCTTTTTCTATTTTTCAAAAGGAGGGAATTGGCGGACTTGCATTTCAGTTTTATATTCAAACTCGCTGGTACGTCTTGATCTTCATTCCGCTATTGAGTAAAACTGTATCAGAAGCCATGAGGTAATGATAATGAAACTCTTTTTTGGTTTATGAGCTGTCTTAAGAGGAAGATGCAGAAAACGATGGCGATGATGATTCTGCTATTGAAATACCAACATCTTCTATCTTTCTCCTTTGTTGGTAGTCTCCAACTCATACACAATGAAATCATGAAGAAATCCCAAAATGTGGTTGTATTCCTTCAGATTTATGTACGGTGGACATTTTTACTGATATGGGGCTTGAGAAAATAATAAGAACACAATTTTACTTCAGTATAGAGCAAGATGGCAATAATTTTAGCTTTGATTTGTGGTAACTAATTCTGGATCGTTATCTACCAGACAATGTAGAGCAGTTGCAGAATTATCTAATCAACATGGCTCTCGATCTAATTGCTATCTGTGTAACAGAATCACCCAAGATTGTGGTTGAATGTTCGAGGAAATGGGCTGCAGAATTCAGAGAAGATAAGATATGCACAGCAATTGAGTTAGCAGGACTAAGTTTCAGACAAAATGTATTATAAACAAACAAATAAAAAAATTAATATTTTTTTTTTAATTTGTAAAAATATATGAATTTTTTTTGTAGTTTTCAACCATAAAATATGTAGATAATTAGATTCTCAATTTTATTATTTCTGTTGTGCACTCTGTATATCAAATAATTTTTATATCTTAATATTTAAAAAAATCATAAAGAGATATAATTTTTCAGATATTTATTTTATTTTGTTCTAATTGAAATCTAGATGAAGCCTTAACCTAATTTAACTATAATTGTAACTGAGCATTTAACTTAACTTAATGCAAAACATAACTCTATAACCCAAGCCAAATTAAACAATAACCTCAATCTTAACTACAACCTAATTCTAATTGTATAACTGTTGAATTAGTTTTACATCAATGAACCAATCATAAATTACTATTTTTTTTGTTCAACTATTTGTAAAGTTTAAATATTTATTTATGAATTAAATATATTCTATAAATTAATTTTTTCAATTATGATTAGTTCAATTGATTTGGTCTTATAGGACCCTTTTTTGAGGCTTCCCAAATTTATTTTTTATATAGAGTTTTTAACATAGTTTTGTAATATATAATTTATATATTATTTAATTTATTTTGAAATTGATCTTTTAATTTACAATATAGTATATTTATGAAAGGGGTTTAATTAGAATTTCAATTCAATTATATCACTTCTCAAAATATGATCTTAATGTCATATCTAGTAAATAAAAGGTATCTATGATAAATTAATATATCATGCTTGATGAAAGAGATTTAATTAGAATTTCAATTCAATTATAGTTCAGGGTTTAGTTCAAGGTTTAGCTCAAGGGACATACAACATTATGATCTTCTGTGAAATAATAAGGGTTATGATAGAAGTAAGTTTATAATTCAATTCTATTTATATCTAGACTATAATATGTTGTTCAAAATTCATTTATATAGAATACATTTTATAACAAATCTTTCAATTTTAATAAATAGATAAGGAAACTTACCTAGAGTGAAAAGTCTATTCCCTTGATCACATCAATGAACTATTTTTTTTTTAATGTAGTATAAGCTTTACAAAATCATCCAACTAACAATATAGAGCACTTGTAAAATTATGTAATGGACATTGTTATCAGGGGATTTCTACAATGACAACAAGAGGAGTGTAAGACTCCCTTAAAATTGACAATCATTTACATGTCACAATATTTATTAATTATAAACATAATATTTTCAAAATAAACAACACATAAAAATAAAGATATGCTCATATTAAAATTATAATTTTAGATAGAATTATAAAATAGAAAATTAGAACAATTAAAAAATAATAATCCATCATTTCATAATTACAATATATAACAATTATAATTTTTAATATTGTTAGACATTAAAACAAATCAATTTAGTTAGAAAATATATTTTTAATGAATTTTTCAAATGATGAATAGAGGTTTAAAATTTGTATATAAAAAGTTAGATGTAAATAGTTCAATTTTATAAATTAGAATAAAAATGTGGAAAAAAATAAACAATCTAGATATAAAAAAATTATACATAGCTTCAATTGATATTTCTGGATATACTTTCTATAGATATATTTAAGATATCTATACTAGTATTGATATTGTGGCATGTAAATGGTTGTCAAATTTAAGGTAAAGGTAAAAATATATTAGCACACTGACCTTAACATGTTCAAGCTATCATACTCCATCCTTTGCTGTCATTGTAAAATGCCTCTTCGCAAATGAATGATTAAATCATACATTTTTATATAAAAATTATTGATTTAATTTTTACTAAATAATAGCTAAGCCAATATGTTGGCAATCTAAACAATTACCCTAAAATTAAAGCTAAGCCACTGTGTTGCTAATCCTAAACAATTACCCTTCAGGAAACATTCAAACTTATGAGTACACAAATGAATTGGCTTCATTGTAGACACAACTGTCTAAACTATAAACTATAAACTATAAATGCTCATTCATGGGCAACACTTTCAGTCACTTCGATCATTTTTAAGCTTTGTGCTAGAAATGCTGAAGGCATTTTATATTCAATCCATTACTATGCAACCATCTGCATTTATTTGACAAGGGAAACTAATAAAAGATAACTGGTTTCTTAAGCAATGTGAATGGTAAAGATATATTTTTAGGACCAGTGAGACACTAACTTAGAATTTGATGGTTGTATTTGCTGTTTTTCCTTTTTTTTTCATCATATATGATATATTGAAAATTTCTTGGATAGGCTATATCTATATTTTATAAAATCTATATGTTGTAAAAAATTATTATAGATGATATAATATTTTATTTTACTTTGTGAAAGAAAGATATATAATTTTATAATATTTATAATAAATTATAATTTTTGTAGCATATTTTAAAATAATATGATATTGAATCTTTTTAAATTTTAAAACATATTAATATAAATATAGAAACTTTGCTATTATTAATATATGTTTCTATATTGTTTTGTATATATATATATATATATAATCAGTAAAAGGCCGAGGTCAAAGGATTTCAATTCAGCGATGCTACGAAAAGAAACTGGAATCTGTCATTAAAACTAACATTGTTATTACCAGAAATTCATAGGGTTCTTATGCTCGGCTGACTTTTCAGAATATAAAGTAACGCTATTTGGGCTGATTCCCTAGTCTTAAAAACAGTTAACTTGCAGATATCATAATTAAGCAACTACAACTATCAACACCATATAGGGCATAACGTAAACAGACTCATAATTAGTACTTCCACACTTTCCTGTCAAGACAATACCTGAACATCCCCTGTATACTCTATATATTGGGAAAAAGTTAATTTTTGTCTTCACCTGGGCCATTCTATTAATGGCTATTTACTAATTACATATATACGGAGCATCGAACACTCCCAAAACCTAAAATTAAAACCTACACCAAAAGATAAACATTTAGAAATATTACTCCTAATATTCGGTATCCTTGATATCATCTACTATTCAAAATATTTCACATATACAAAAATAAATTCTTACCCTGCATGCTTCTCCGAGTTTTCCTTTTTACTCGGGCTCTTTGTCAGCCATCCTTTCTTAATGAAGATAGGAGACATAGCCTGTATTTTTTCCAGGTCCATTTGTTTAAACATGGGTGACCTCAAAACCTTCATCTACAAAGTACTGGGCCAGCCATTCTGTGTCACTGGAGGGTGTGTATGACCCAAGTCCATCGAAGGAGGAAGTGCAGGGTCCATTTGATTTCCTCCCATGTTTACTATATATTATTAATTTAAAATGTTTTCTAAATAAAACATATGAATTTTTGAAACTTCTGGTAAATTTGAAATTTTTTCATAAATTACTAATTTATAATTAAAATTAGTATATAATATATTTATATTAATTTAGAATTTTTTAAAATAAAACTTATGAACTTAAAAACTTGAGATCTTATATAATAGTATGTTTAAAAATAGTCATATTTGTACTATTTTACTAAAAAATAAAATATTTATTATATTTAATATGGGCTATGCAGCACCTAAAATGTACCAATTTTAATATATATTTTTTTAATCAGTAATGATTATTTTATTATTGAGTATGATAAAATTTACAAATCAGCATATAAGAGTAAGAATCCATAAACCCTGTCTACCCAAAAATTACAACCAAAATTGGCTAGAAGCCTTCCCCTTACAACCCTATCCCTTCACAAAATTACATTCTGACTACACATCAGGGCTCTACAACATTCACAAAAATTACATAACATAGGCATTAAGCCACCACCTAAACCCATTCTATAACCAAGGCCTTTCAGCCATTCAAAAAAACCACCAAATCCACCGAGAATCTGCATATCAGAAGGATAAACAAAGTTGCAGCATTCCGAAAACCAATATCCCAACTTCATTAACACGAACTGCAACACTAAAGCACACTACAGCACCTTGTTATATGACATTCATGCACATTGTAGAACATTGAGCCGAACAGCAACCAGCCGATTAAACACCCAAAGCATCATTCAGTCGCACCAAAAGGAAGACAAAAAAACCCTTAACAAGACAAAACTTACATGCCTCGTCCATATCTGGCTCTGACGGCTGCACGCATTCTTGGTTTCCTTGGTACTGCAGTTGGAAAATCCCTTATAGCAGCATTCACTTCATACTCATGACTCCTTATCTCAGCCTTCATCTCTTCCCAATTGATCCACCTCTGCAGTTTATATTCTTCCTAATCAATTTTGCTCATCCACCTGATGAATGGAATCACACCAAACTCACGAGTTTCCTCCTCATCAGCAATGCATTCAGAAACGTCCGTGCCAACTCCTGGAACAGCCCATTTCAAAATGGACTCCAACCTCAACAACAAATCATCCTCAAAGAGGGAATGTGCAACCCAACACACTGTCGCTATGTCATCTGCCAACTCAAGACTCCAAGCTACAATCATGGAGATTATATCCAGATTTAATCTCCAGCTTAACTTATCCTCCTGAAAATTAGGGCCCAAAACTTCCATTACCAATTCAATCATCCTCTCAGTTTTAATTTTTAGCAGCCCATGTAAACGCTCCTTCCTTGCAGGCCCTTCAAACCCCTTTTGTTGCCTCTTGGTAGAAACAGTAAAGATTGCCTCCATTGCACCACTGAGGATCAAACAACTGTTCTCCACACACCTTCACTACAAATAACTCCAAATTTTCTAGAAAATAGTGCATTTTAGATGCTGAGTAGACAATGGTTTTAATATATATTAATAATTTAATTGATAGAAATATTTATATTTAAAGAATTTAATAAATTATTCATAAATTAAAAAAAATTGACAATTAGTATTTTTTATTAAATTCAAAATGAAAGCATTAAAATGATCATACCGTCATAAAAAATTCATATGACAGGTAGGGGTGACCGTCAAATTCCAGGCCTCATACCACCCCCTCTGGAAGTTCATAAAATAATGGTTTTTCCATTTCCTGGCCGTTGTTCAGTGAGATGTACATAGGCTGCCCTCGTCTACATTCAAAGCACATCATCTACAGAACTCACGTGAGAATTATAAAGGTATTTGAAAAAGAATTCATAGCAGGCAAAAAGTAGGTTTGTATACCATTTGAATCAGACTTTATAATACCACCCTAGCTCAGCATAAGCCGAAAATGCCTTCACAGGTCTACATGACATTATACCATTGGCAAAAAGTAAAACCAATTATACTTTTAAGAGACTGTGATTCATAATGACCGTGCTGTTCGCAAGCCTGTTTCATCAGCTCAAATTCAATGAAATCAGTCCTGTGACAGAATGGTAAGTTCAAGGCTTTATTATTTCAATCTTGATGGATTATTATACTCTTCCCTGAGTAGAATTGCCCTAAAAAGAACAGAAAAAGTGTGTGCAAGCCATACGAAATAGATATCCATCTAAACAAGTTAACAAACTGCAAAAATAGTCATCAAATGCACATAAGAGACTATCGAAAGAAATCTGCAAAAAGAGTCATCAAATGCATATAAGAGACTATCGAAAGAAATTAACATGGTGTGAATAGGACCAAATCAGGGTATCCAATGAGAAGGAAAACACCAACCATTGAAAATGGATCATCTTCAGCATACAGAGACATTTCCAATTGCAGATATCAAATAGAAAAAAATAACTTTCACTATTCCTAAATACAATAGATTCTGTTGGATCTCGCTAAACATTTTGAAATTGAAATTATCAAAACTTTAGTAAACATTTTGGACAAAAGATAGTTTTTTGATTCGAATATGCGAAGGACAAAAAAGGCTTAATATTGCGTGCTCAATAAAACATCGGTATCTGTCCCTTATACACTCACAAACAATTTCTTTTACATGAAATCTTGGCCTGCGGATTACAGCACCATTGGAGGGGCCTAGAAAAGAATGGCCTTGAACTCAAATAAATAACCAACAGCTTTCCTAAGTACCAGGATGCTGAATTCCTTTAGAGCATTTGTTACGGTTTGTAAATCAACATCTCCATGGCACAGTTACCTTCCCAATATCTGTACCAGCTTCACTTCCATACATATCCTGTTCTTCAAAATAAATTGAGGCCTATGAATCTATTCAGTTTAGTGCTATCTCACAGAACTTACAACTCGATAGAAACCCTCATGATATTTGATCAATATATGCAAACAAGAATGTTTCTAACCTCATCACTCAAGCTTTTTCTGTCTCTGCAATAAGTTTGTCAGAAAATCCAGACACGGGATTGTTACTTTAATAAAATGAGGGCTTGACATCAGACCATCACAAAAATTTAACCACCACCCTGTAGAGACAAGCGATCTCGTAAAGTGTCAAAAAGAGCAGTGGCTGCCGTGTTCTGCCCAAAAGTTAGTTTCAATCGCCCAAGCAGTTCACCATCCTTTGCTTGGGAAGCAGATTCAGCTGCTTCCTTGGCCATACCTATGCGAGCATAGGCCTGAAGAAAAAGCATATTTCAATTTAAAAGTTTGGGAATGGTAACAAAAACAGGTTTAGAATGAAATTAGGATAGAAGAAAACAAAAGCATCCGATTGAAGGCTGATATACATTGTCAAATAAATAATATTAACAGTGTCACAAACCTCGGCACGTTCATGAGGATCTGCAAGTTTTAAAATGTATTTCAATGCCTCATCCTTATTTCCTGCTTCAATACAAGCCTCCACAAATGGCTTATAGCCTGCACAATTGCACATGTTTAGTGATTGGAAAATTGAATTTAATACATTTAAACAGGTGGGTTATTTTCAAGAAAAGAATATCTAAGGCCAATGTTCTTGACGGGTTGCTAAAAGAATCAGAAAAATACATGGCACAGGGATTACCCGTTGGTGGTTTTTTCTCCTTCGAAAATTTCTCTAAAGCAAGCCAATTGTTTGTAGTTGCCAAGGCAAATACTTTCAGCCAGTACCAGCGTTTATCAGAAACCTGTCACAAGAATTATATTTATTGAAATATACTACTGAAGCAGACTTTGAGAGAAAATAGCATTCAGTCAGCAAACCTTGAATTCGCTCTTTATCTTCTCAGCTGCTCGATGATTGCCTAGAACAATACATGTCCGGATCGTGTCGCTAACACTTGAGTCAACAAATATAGATTGTTTGGTGGTTGCTTCTAGGTCATGTTGTAGCCTACAGAGAGTAAGAATATCAAGAGTTCTTGTAGAACAGAAAATTCAGTTAATAGTAATACAGGAAAATACAAATGTCTTTCCATAGGGTGCATACCTGAGCAATTTAGCATGTTCTTCTGCCACCTTTGATTCAAAGGTGTGTTCCTTGGTCTCTGAGAAAAGTTTGTGCACTTGCTCAATAAGCTTAATGCGAGGACCTTGAAGAGGAGAACCCCTTTGTGCCAAAGGACTCTTAGTATATTCCCACGATTCCTTCCATAGCAGAGAGGCTAACTCCTGCAACAGGACATGTTTTCCTAATTTCAAAAAGTATCACTTAAAAGATCTATATGAAGGAAGACACAAACAATAGTGTGAAAATACAATTACTAATTTACCACTACTTGTTTAGGTAGAGACAGAGGGGTTCTTAGAGACCAAAGTAGAAATATTTATTACATAATGCACAAAGAATTGGCACTCTGATCAATGAAAGAACAGCACACATTCAATTGATATATGAATTGCCATAATTGAATTTGAGATACCATCAATTTAAGGAAAATGCCAAAACCTCCGTTAGCAAGTTCAGCCAGAGCCCTAGCAGAACCCCTATAGTTCCATACCGGATATGGATCCCAATCTGGTTCTGGCCTTGGTTTCACAAGGGTTCTTCCGAGGCTGGGGTGCATCCCAAGTAACAACCAGACCTACTAAGGCCCAGGATAGAATCCCAGGGAGAACCCACCCAATAAATACAAAATGTCAAATATTTATGAGAAAGGCAAAAAAAAGAAAAAAAAAGGCATGACTTCTAAGTCACTAACAACACACAAAACAAGAGCAGCTAGACAGAGTGACACTATGTCATGCCCCCCACCATAAGAGAAGATAAAAAAATAATAACACAACCAATCACCACATAAGAAGCAGCAAAGAACAGTAAACAAGGGTTGGCACTTCCCTTGAAGGCGTATTAACTATTAACTTGGGTTTGGTGCTTTCTTAAGTATTAATTATCAATGTGCAGCGCGTGTAACAAAAAGGCAGCAGGTGTTAGTGGGAAGGCAGCAGGTGAACAAGAAGAGGGGTATCCCTTTAAAAAGATGTAACCCTTCCCAATTTAAGGGGTATAAAAGGAATTGAAGCCTGATTTTGGAGGGGGCAATGAATGAGCAAGAAAATGATAAGAAAAGAAGTAATCTGATCTGGACTAAGAGCAGAAGTAAATATCCAAAAGCAGCAAATAGATTAAAGATAACTGCTGTGAATAAAATTGAAAAATAGGCATGCATGTATGTGTTCATGCTATAAGTAACATTTGCAGCAATTGTTGAACTTGACATTTGTGATAATCTAAATGTTCCTCTTAATTTTATGTAATAAAAGATTTCTTTAATAATCTATTTTGAATTTTAAAGAAACAGATTGCAAATAGGAAGGATGGCCTGCCTTCTGTTGGAGCTCTAAATTTTTGGCAAAATTTAGAGTTCCATATAGTGATAAAACCCTAAAAATGGCCTCCTAAACTCCATGCTCAACAAGTGAGTTCTCCATGGAATCATATTAGCCACTTACAAATAGGTGTGTACATTCATTTTTATCCTCTGAGTGTACTGAGGAAGAAGACCTTGAAGAAAAAGATATAATTCTATTCCTCTTTGAAAGAGGTGGTGACACTATTGAAAGGAACCTACTGAATAAAGCAAGAGAACTTTCCAATCTGTGACGACTCTGTTGGGGAAGTTGAACATAAAGCATCATCCAGAATCTTTGGTAAGACACTCTGCTGGAAATCAGAACCCACAAGACCAGTACAACATATTCCTCGTAGAGAGGTCGCGACTTTGACAATTGAAAATAAAAAGAAATAATTCTATTCCTCTTTGAAAAAGGTGGCAAATCTATTGAAAGAAATCTAATGAATAAAGCAAGAGATTGCAGCAACTTTATACTTCCAAAATGTACCAGAACACATATCCATGCGAGATCACAAATTTTTACGGTTTTGAAGCATATAATTCACTTAACTTCAATAACTTTCCTGGAGGTCTGAAGAATTTTCCTATTGAGCTTAAAAAATTTGTACCAAAAATTTGTGGATATGGAACAGAATCGCCAATCAGGCATTTGAAAGCATTCTACATATTCATTGAAGATTTTCAAATTGATGCAGATGATGTAATCATGAGACTATTTGCGAGATCACTAGTAGATAGAGCAAAACAGATTTTTGGTACATTGCCCTCAGAATGTATATCATCATGGGAAGAATTGCAATGGTGGTTTATAAATGAATTTTATCGCACTGTTGAAGATGATGCATATACCATCAATCCCCTGATTTTTTCACTGCAAAATGAGTCTAAACCAAATTATAAACACGTTCAGTGCAGTGTTGATGAATTGATTAGCAAATTGAAACATGTGATAGAAGATATAAAATCATTAAATGCTGCAAAATCATTATCAGTGGAAGAAGCTATGGCAGAGGATGCAGATTCACAGGATGTGTAATCATGTTATTGATGCCATGACAAATGATGAACACATTAATCAGACTCCAAAAACATTGCCAATTGAAGATCATGTAAAGGAGGCGTGCACATTAGAAGATGATTTTCAAGTTTTCTCAAATCTATTATATGATGAGACAATGGAGGAAGATCATACAAACTATTGTAATGATGTGGTCAAAGGTGATTTCTATGAATTCTCAAATCCATTGTATGAGGAAGAAAACATTCTTTCATGTGATGCATCAATTTATCAAGACGACTTATATAAAGTTGAAATGAAGTCATGTACACCATGTGATGATAAAATTGAAGTAATGAGTGATTCTTCAAATCAAGGAACTCTAGATAATGATGTGGATATAGTTGATTCCCAAGGATAAGATAAGAGGTGACATACAACATCCCTTAGTCGGCATGAGGCATGGTAGTAAGGAAAAGGAAAGTCATAATGCATGTACAAACATCAAACCAATTCAAGCTCAAGATGAAGGCCATAATAAAGTTGAAAATAGTGGCGTGACTCAATTCAACAAAGATCATAATAAAAAAGGTAATAATAGTAACAAGGTTCCATTATATGATTTTTCTTTTCAGAAGCTATTCATAAATGTGGAAAAGGGTCTAATGACTAAGTCATGCAGATGGGGGAATAATGAGTTTGTGATCTCTTATAAAAATTTGAAATGTCATGGGATTATGATTATGATGGAAGAAATGAATGATCAAACACCTTATGATAAATTTATTGCATTGTCACAAGATGAGAATCAAATTTTTGATAGAGGGAAAAGTGAAGTTTCATTTTGGGAGACCTAAGGCCACCAAATAGAGTTTTTATATGACCTGCATTAGAGAGGTGATTGGCACTTAGTATGCTGCCACCAGAGATATCTGGATTCTCGCTATTCCCGTAGGGGGCATACATCTCCAGAAAGAGCCTGTTGGAGCTCTAAATTTTTGGCGAAATTTGGAGTTCCATATAGTGATAAAACCCTAAAAAATGGCCTCCTAAACTCCATGCCCAACAAGTGAGTTCTCCATGGAATCATATTAGCCACTTATAAATAGGTGTGTACATTCATTTTTATCCTTTCAGAGTCAAAATTGACATGTTCCTAGAGTACTAAACCCTTAGGATCCCTACAATGCATCTTGTAAATCCCTCTAAGTAAGTCATTCTCATGAGTAGATATTTTAATACATAAGCCCCTTAGCAAATCAATTATTCGCGAGGGGCAGCTTTCATTGTGGCGAAATAGTGAAATGATCGCTACTTCGCAAGGGGAAGTTCAATATTGCATCCGAATTAATCATTCAACGCTGGAGAAATCAGGAAGGTGAATTCTACAATGGAGGTCTTTCCTCCTAGTATAATGATAACTTATTCAAAAAGGACTGTAGACTTGAGAAAGGGAGGATGACAACTTCAGAGATGTTGGAATTTCGACCTGCTGTAAAGATGACGTCGACAGAGATGGAAAACGATTAAAAATTGAAAATATAAAAAAGACCCAGTTCGGAAAATCAAATATCCAAGCTCCAGTCAAAATCTTAGCTTTTTACGAGGTGTTTTGGGTTGCCGACCAAGACAAAATTCGAAAGATCGGTAGTTATTGACTAATTAGCCAACTAGTTTTTCTTCAAAAAAAAAATTTAATTTTAATGAAGAATGGTGTCTTTTCACCCTAAACGGGTATGAAAACTATTCAAACACATATATGTGGTGTAAAATGTAAACTATAGGGGGAATATACATTGTAATATATTTCAAAGTTAATATAAAGACTCAATTCATTCTCTGCAATTGTGGTGTGGATAGTCTTCTTTTCAAGTTAGTTCTTTGTGATTATTAATTCAAATAATTAATTGCTATTTTAAATTCTTGTGCAAAGGGGTTATTTGCTCTCATACTAATTTGAACATCTAGAAGCATTTGAGAAGTATTGTCCTTATGTTTCTTGTTTGATTGGCCTTCTTAAGAAGAAGTTAAACTCAATTAGACTGATTGGTGCGTTATGTATTTAATCATCCTGCATTAATAGAATTGGATAGTTGACAGATTTATAAGGGGTAAATTTAAAAATTGTCTCACAAAATTATACATGGAGATTTGAGGGGAAGTGAATCTGTACCCAATAAGGATAAGGGACTGGTCTTACACATAGAAGATATAAATTCAATCATTACTTTCAGTAGGAGCAGATAGAACAGCAATAAAGTAGAAGGAATATAAGTATAGATATAACTAAATCAGATAATTGTAGAAACAAAGCATCAGTAGAAAAGGAAGTAATCAAAGGAAGATAGAGTAGAGGAGATGGATAAGGAAATTAGTAGTAACCAAGTAATCAGCAAACAAGTCATTCTATTTCAAATATATGCCACTTTGAAGTAGAGATTAGAAATAGAAGAAAGATATAATCTGCTATAAAAAGCTTCAACTTGAAGATACAATTGGAGAATAGGTCTACCCGCCTAGGTTTTGCAAAGCCTGAAGAGCAGGGGAATTCAACCATAATTCAGTTGATCCCATTTGTTGGCCAAGTCACTTGGAGAGTTTGAGCACAAAGCTTGGCATACTTTGAGAACTCTCCAATTTGTTGATTTGGCAACTAACACCTTCCAAGTTCACGAGACCCAAGCATGCCACCTTGAGATGAATGTTATGCTCATGTCCAAGGGGTTTAGAGTGCCCTTGGGCTTGAGGTCCCATCATGTACGCCACCCAAGGATGGAACAGACGGCCAACCTTGCATGCCCATGGCCTAAGAGGTGGAATGGAAGACTGACCTTCCCTGCTCTTGGGATCGAACAAGGAGACCAGTCAACCTCCAAGGTGAACTGAGGGATGGAAGGGCAGCCTACCTTCCATGCTTTCACAGCACACGGGTGACCAACCTTGAGACTGCAGTTTGCAAACGGATCAACAAATTCCTAATAAGGTTATCATGTGAATTCACATAGGAATGGCTAATGCCTTAATTAGGTCTTAATATGAGAATGTTATATGACTTCATGATGTATACTAATGATTATTCAAAAATAGATGTTATCTTGACTTACAATTTAATGTCAATTTCCAAGTGACCTAAACTAGGATTTATCATGTTAAAAGGCATTTCAATTGGTAAATTTATACTCTTAACTATATTAGATTTCTTAATTTTTAATTGAAATTGTGAACTTAGGGCAAAATATAAGAATATCCCCGAAGGGGACATCACACACTGGTGCTGCTTGTGCTTCTAATAAACTAACAGATAATGTTGCTGGTTTCAGTGAAAGAGGGAAATGATGATTAGTATTGATTTTCCATTTGCAGTTGCCCTAAAATAAACCATTTTGATCTATCTTTAACGATTGACAATTAATATTGAATAATCAGTTATCAGCTGTGTTTTGTATTTAATTTTGTATATTTTGGGCCAATTATGGTTATTTTTATAAATTTATAATATTTTATAAATAATTTATAGCCAAATTCATCAATGCTGAAGCTGATCCTTAACCCAAACCAGCAACTAAGGACAAAAGCATAAGCAGATGACTAACATTAGATAAGAGAAATTTCCAATAAATAAACAGTTGTTAACATTGCAAGAACTGGTAGTTACACATGCAACTTACTGACGTGAGGCCATATGCATCTGTCTGAGAAGAATGATGCTTTGAAAAGAGTGACAAGGGCAACACGTCTAGCAATTACCTCTTATTCACCTAAAATCGCAAGCTGAGTTTTCAATGGCAAAGGAATTCAAAAAATGCCTAGCTGCTTTTAACTTTTCCAAATAAATTTGTGCTAATAAGCAATTTTATCTTCATGAGAACAGGATAAGTGACCTGAATGGCCTTCACATTGTATACTATCCCTGGTTGGAATCCCCAATACAGTAGCATTCTATTTGTACTAGACCCCCTGTCAGCCATCTCCATTTTTACAAGAATGCTTTACTATGAGGGTCATAAAGGACCCAATCAAGTCAAACAACATCAGCACTGAAAAAATATAAGCTGCATCTATTAAAACATATTAGACCCAATATCATATGGGTATGGTGTAATTTAGCATACAAACAATAAACAGTACAAAGAGCTATGACACAGACAAATGCACCAAACTATTACAAATGGCCCGGTATTACAAGAATTCTACCTAGACCCATTAAAAAAGCATTACATTAAACAAAATGTTCATGATCATATTTCAAAGTAAGATAAGCCATCACAGTTTTATCTACAAGGGAAGGATTGCACAACTGAACAGAAGATAAGATAGTTCTATATACAACTTACAGGGTAGCAACACTAAACAACTCTTCAAAATGAGAAAAATACCTAACTTGCATTAAAAATGGTGCACAATCAGGAGGCTAATTATCACTTGGGTTCTCCATTAAAACTGCATGCATTGTTTTCCTCGTGAAAAACAAACCTTAGCATACATATAAAAAATGAGTGGTTATTCACAAGAAAGACAATGCATACAGCTCATTCACTGTGTGACTAGAATAATCGGACTTGATTCGACTGTAAATGACCAACTGTGAATTAACAAATATGTAATCAACTCCCTTAGTTGCAAAATCAATTTTATGAAAGATATATTATAATGCATCGGACCAGTATATCCAACATTTTGGACCAGTAAAAGGATGAATATTGTTACAGAGGTAACAAAATATTCAGATCCTTCCGATCAACAGAACAGAGTAAGTCCCAAGTAAAAGAAGAAGCTAAAACTACAGAGCTCGCATACAATAGGTGCAAAGAAATTCCAATGTTGGTTTTAGCTTGTGCTCTGATATCACCAGGCTTGTCTCCATAAGAATAAATGTCCTCCCATCATTGGGGAACTGGTGAACTGCCAGTAGAACAAACCACATTTATAAAACAAAGGAGTCAGTCACAAACCACAATGAGCTTGCTGGTTATCTTTTTGACCATCTCAAGTATGTTGGCTATAACCCCACGGACATTCCTCCATTGTGCTAGCAGGCATGTGCCCAAGCAGATGATGGGGCCAACAACCATGTGTCCAGAAGGAGGCTGACCTGTTCTAGTACTTTGATGGGATGCAAAAACCACTCTTAACGCCAATGGGCACATTCACCATTAGTCCAAACTTTTGGCATAGTAGTTACCTTGCTTGGTATTAGAGCTTAAGTCTTGAGAGTAAGAACAGCACTATAATTTCACCAAAATCATGTATTCCTCTTCATACAAATTTGTCAAACATTTTGCATAGTTCTGGAAAAGAAGGGTTTTAGTGCAGATTTGTTTATTCAATTTTGTATTGGTTTAATTTTATAAGAGTGCATGGCATATTGAAAACAAAGCTGTAATGTTCCTTTCAATTGATGGTAGATTTCATAACAAAATAGCTATACATAACTATAGTCTGAATTTGAAACAACCTTTTATTTACTTAACTACACCATTAATTCACAGAGCTAAAAACAGAAATAAATCTGCATTTGATTGACTGTCCTTAATGAGCAGCAAAATGTCAATTCTGGGTGCTTGATGAAGACAACACCTTATACATTGAACAGGCCTTTAGATTTTGGGATTTATGCACTAACCACAAGCTTTGATTTCAATATTTACAACAGAGGAATCGGCCTATGTTTCAGAGCTTAGCCAATTAATGAAGGACCATGAATTGGTATGGAAATTCAGAAATTCAGTGATCACACTTCTAGCAATTCACCTGTTGCAGATTACTGCTGTTGGATGTTTTAGGCCTCATGAATGAGAGTGGTTGGCCTGCTCACCCTCAGAAATTCCGGCGTCCTAACATTTTATTCCCATGTGCTGCTAAACTGCACTTTGGCCAGCAAAAGAAACCTAACGTCTGATATAATTATGGCAATGTAGATGACTGGGTTTGGAAATCAATCGCCCAGAAAAAGAGACAAATACACCCAGCTATATGTTCTTCTCATACATGGTGTTCAAGGTCATCAGCCTCGACAGAAAATAATAAAAAAATCACCCAGATTTGGTTGGGAATGCACGACTTGCCTACAGGTGTCCCTCACGGCAGGCTAAAGGATATTAATACCAAGAAAAAGTATTACTTGTAGCAGAAAATGACATCCCAACCAATATTATTCAGCCAGAAATAATCCTCTTCGATTTGGCATCAGATGCTGAAGAAAACTCCAACCTTTAATCACAAACTCCTTTGTAGGTATCCCAATCTTCAATCAATAAACTCATAAGTTTGTCTCGGATAGAGACTTTCAAATTTTGCCCAAATGTGAATTCCACCTAGAATCCACCTCAAGAGTCATGTTGGGTTTCCGTCCAATCAACCAAATAACCAAGGGTTTTTGTCCCAGCAATTCTATAGACAAGCTTCCTCTCAAAATCCAAAATTCAAAATGTCCAATTCTTCCCAAAAACCCCTTTCTATAGAAATTTAATGAATCTCCTAGAATTTGTCATTTGTAACCAATTTTGGAATATTCTAGAAAATAGATTAAGACCCCATAAAGTGATTTTATTTAATATTTTAGTTTAACTAAAAAATCACTGTAAATTAAATAATTATTAATTAAAATTAGTTGCCAAATTTAACTTAAACAAACATTATAAAACAAATAATTAAAAATTTAACTTTTTCAAGCTTGTCAAAATTGGGACATTACATTAAGGTCGAGCCGCACAGACCCTGTTGGGCAGGTAATGTCCCTACTAGATGAAAACCTAGCATGTTGGCTAAACCTTGACAGACATTTTTTCATTGTGCTGGCAGGTGTGTACCCGAACCTAAAGGTGGAACCGACAGCCACATGTCCACAAGGGGCCTGGCCTATGCTGGCACTTTGATGGGATGTAAAACCCACTCTTAACACTGGTGGACACAACACTATCTGGTTTAGGTAAACACTCGCCAAAACAACAAAGCAATGTCGACCAACGTTTAGCCAACATACTAGGTTGTCATCCAGCAAGGGCATTACATATTTGCTGTTGTCCCAATTTACGAATATCATTTATTTTAGCTTGGCCTCGCAAGAATGACCTGTGGTATGTGTCTGTTAAGGCGGAGCTTAGAAGGGATGGCAAAACATAAGAATTTGAGAGATAGGTAAATCGTAAAAGGCAAATCGTCAAATTCTACGAAGTGTATTGGTTTTCCATTGGAGGCTCTATCTCGTAGCAGTATGACCTATTAGTCTACAAAGTTTCAAGATGCCGAGACGTTGGTACATGTTTTGGAAATGGTGGGGGAATGGCAGTGCAACTAATGTATAAATATAATATTCAAAAATTAATTTGTAAAAAATAGTAGAAGAAATTTTAATTTAATACTTTATCATTAACAATAGATAATCAAGATGCACCCTCTGACTAGTGATTCTAATGTAATTCATGGCGATTGGAACACCAAGCTTGAGGATCATGTCTTTAGTGAGGATGACCTTGTGTGGTTTGGCGAGGGTAATCTTCAGGTAGAGGCAGAAGCCATGGCAAAGGAGGATAAAGCACAAGCAAGTCACTTGGATGTTGATGTTACTGATACACACACAGATATCATGGCTGTATCAGCACCAAGGAATCTATATTAGACATGGGCATAGGACCCACCATCAAGCTGCAGACATTGGGCTGAGTGATGTAGGCTACTCACAACCATAGTTGTGCTTTCAACTTCCATTTTTTATGTGATGTATATCATAATCCATAGTTTTTGTACCCCTAACAGGCTAACACAGTTGAGAATATTTAAACATTTAAAAATATTGTTTCCTTAAACTCAAATTCACTTTTGTACTCATTTGATCACTATATATTTTGTGTATGTGACCAAAGTAGCTTCTACTTTATCAGTTTAATATGTCTTTAAAGCTGATTTGGTGAAGGGTGCATAATTAAAGGCTAAAAGTGGCTAAAAGCTTTCACTCCTTAAATGATCTTTACATTTCATGGCTGTTTCAATTGGCCAAGCCCAAGCCTTGCAACTATGGTTACATGTGTACTCATGTATGTGACCAAAGTAGCTTCCAAGTGATTAGTTTAATATTTCTTTAAAGGTGATTTGATGAAAGGTGCATAGTCAAAGCCTAAAAGCTTTAACTCCTTAAAAAATCTCTAAAATTTCATGTTTTTTTCCAATTTGCTGAGACTAGGTGTTGAGTATGAGTTCAAGTCCGAGACAAAAAAAAACCTACCAAGCCCAATTTATCCACTTCTTTGACCCCTCTATTAGAGAGTTTCAAGGGCCACTGTGCCATCTGATGGTAAAAATTTCCACCCTGCAAATTCCTTGAGTTTCAATGAGCTTTATTGTCATTTTAAGGTTTTGCAAGTGTTCTTTAGCCTCAGGAATGGTTAGGTTTTAGGGTTTTATGTTATAAAAAAATGTCTAAGTGTTGGAGAAACCCTTGTTGTTATGTTATGCAGTTAACTTTTTTATAACTTAAGTCATGGGTGTCGTCGCCATTAAAAGGGGGACCAATTTGTTTAAGTCCTAGTGCCATAAGTGATTAAGTGTCGGCCCCTTTAATGTTTTCACGCCTTAAGTTGTGATTTCCCTAAGTATAGCCCCGTAGCTCTTCATATTATTCTACGAAGTCATGGGTTAAGTGTTCGTGTTAGGCGGGACCCTTTACTTTTTCAAGCGGTGGGCTAAGTGTTACTTTCTTATTCGCCCCATGATCCCGTGATGATGTCACGGTCTGTACCCAGCTGATCGCAGGATTGCGAGATTGTGCCATCTATCGCATGTTCTTTGGTCGACGGAGTATGTTATATCTTATGTTATGTTTGCCGATCCATTTGGTTAAAGGTCGGATTACTAATGTGTCCATCTTTTAGCATGTGTTGAATTTCAACAAAGATCTTTTGCTCTGTTAGAAAAGGTGCTCGAAGGATACTTTATGTCGTCACTTGTTCAGAGGATAAAGTGTTACGAAGATCAATAGTCCTCGTAATCTCATGATCAAACTTGATCGAACTTTATTCAGTGCGGGATAGCAAGTTGTTGCCACGTGTCCTAGGCTAGCGAGCGACTAAAAGGTGGGACCAAATGGACGACAGATGGCGATAAATGGTTGGTTGGATTTGCTAATGGGAAGATCATTGTTACAGTTGCCGATTACACTAAAATTAACCGGCGGGCAACTAAAATGCTTATCTTTTAGCACATGATGGAAATCGACAGTGATCTTTTATTCTGGATAAAATGGTAATTGGCGTTTAAGGGAAGTCAAAAGGTTGTTCGGTGGGTAAACTGTGGGTAAGATCAACGGTCTTCGTGATCCCGTGATCAAAGTTGCACAATTGTTATTCTATGTAGGATCACAAGATCTTGTCACATGTACTCAGTCGACGGAGGATGAAGGATGTAGGGTCGGGGTGTTGACGTGTTTACTTTTTGTGATGTGGTGACTTCCTATTGGCCATTTTTCGATCCCATCCGCATACATGCCAGTTGTTATCAATTTGACTAATTTAAACAGTTGGATGCTACCAGCTTTAATATAATCAACGACTGAGATTCAAACTACAGACTGAAAGGTTTTAGAATCGTTTGTTCACTCGTATGAATTAATGGCAGATTGGACATAGAAGTGGCAGTTGCAGAGGTAGATTATAAAGCCATTTTGACTTGTTGTTATTTCATTCTGCATCCAATTGAGATTGTAAAGTGCTCTGGAGCTATTAAGGCGATCGAACGAGGAGTTGTGCAAAATTCGGAGCGATTTCAAGCGTTAAAGTCGTAAGTAGGGTTTTCAGTCCTCTCTGATTTTCTTGAAGATTGTCTGGTGAGATTGTTGTAAAATTTAGGGGCAAAGTTGTTTATAAGTGTCTAGAGTGTGTTAGGGTTGTGAATTGTTAAAATTGGGTAGGTTTCCGGGGTGAATTGTGAATTTAATTAATAACCTTAGGTTCTTCCTTTGCTCAACTTTCTGTTATAAAAATCCCTAGTTTACAAAATGCCTCCATCAAGACCCCACTCAGGCCAAAAAGAGTATTTGAAGAGAAATCTATTTGATGATTTCTTGGACCAATTGAAACCCTCCACAAATGATAGACATGAGGTCAGAAGTTGGTGGGAGGAAAAACTATTGGCGAGGGTTTATATGACGAAGTTGCACACATCTCAGATGCAAGGGTGCCAATGTTGGGATTAGAGATGTTTAGACTATGGTTTGGGCAATCCCACTTAGCGAACCCTGAGTCCAATGCTTGGCAATATGACCTAGGGAAGTTGGTGTTCCCTAATGTGTTCATGGACGCAGAATTGTTACTATCAGTGAGATATAACAATGGGGAAATTTTATTGAGAATCTGGCGAGCTGGATTCTTAGAGCCTTTAGACTTAGAGGAATGTGCAGCCAGGTATACAAATACAAAGGCTTTTGTCAGAACAAGTCTTGTTACTAGCTCACGTAGCTAAGGCAGGAACAACTGGCTACTACATTGGCCCTAGCTCAATGGAGCCATTTCCTATTGAGGCCTTTGCCCCACATCTTCAGGCCACCTACTACACTGTGTCAGCTCCTGGGGAGACATAAAGGTTCAGTGATGCCACCAAATTGTATGTTTATGGCCATCTAGACCCAACATCCAGGTTTTACTGTGATATTTGATTTTGTTCCATACATTGTGGACAAAATTCATGAAGGGTTGATTAACTTGAAGAAGGGAGGAAAGAATCCTTTCTATTGGTACTCATTATTGATGCACATGTTTCTTTTCAAGAATGAAAATTATTTTGGGCAGTTTATGACATTGAACAAAGTTGTGGATGGTGAGGATATGCCAATGCAAACATGGAGCACCATCATGTCTAGAGATTGGGCTGCTGCCAGTTATGTTATGTTTGATAATTGTTTTTCTTCCAAGCTCAGGGCCAGATTGACTGTGAACCCACCAAGACTACCCAAACAATTGTTAGATTTCTTGAGGCCTGAGGAGAGAGTTCCTGAATTGAGTATTGAGCACAATTGGGGGGATGTCATTCCTTATTTTGTAAGCACGATGCTTAGGGTGTATGGCTATGGTGGCAGGCCCTATGTTTTGCCTTTTAATATAACTTTGAGATTGGGATTTGCAGAGATTATGAGGCAGATTGCCTCAATCCAAGAGGAGTTGACAAGAAAAAATAAAGGAACTATCTTCCCTAATTTCATAGTGGTTCCATTCTTTGTCGTTAGCAAAGGGGGTTAGGTACATTTTGAAAAGGTTTTTGAACCTCATGGCTTGGGGGTCAATGTGCCAAGGCACAGTGACCCGGAAAATTTTTACAACATTTTCAGACAGAGGGTAAAGATGACCCTTGTTTCTCACGGGTTTAATTATCCAGAGGCTCTGATAAGGAATATATATGAGGAACAACAGGAGGAAAATAAGAAGTGGCTAGCTTACAAACAATTGTGGGATGAAATAAAAAAGGCAGAGCCCAAATATGATCCCCTGCAGAGTTTAAGTCCTTTCTATGTGAAAATGAACATATTAACAGGCCACTTTGAAGAGACCATGCTGATTTTGAGGCAGAAGAATAGATTGAAGGTAGGGGACAACATTGATGTGTTATAGAAAGTTTTGTATGCACCATTGTTGTCTCTCAAATCTATTGTGTTAACTTCTAAGGCAACAACTCCATGCCCACCACTCAAAGAGGGTGAAGGTGGAAAAAGGCCTCTAGATTACCCTCTTTTGATATCAAAGTGTGGAAAAGGGTGAGAGGGGAAAAGGTCAGTGATGCCAGTGACAATGATGAGGAAAGAAGAAGAAAAGGAAAAAAGATTATGAAGTATGATGAATCTTCTATTCCCCCCCTCAGACCTTGGAAGGGGATTCATATTTTTGATCCACAAGAGGAACCAAGGAGGGAACCTACTTCATCACCTCTATCACCACCAAAAACAAAAGGAAAAGATCAAGAACTAGTGCAACAAGTCGCAGAAGGAGGAGGTGATAATGAGAGTGAATCTGGTGATGAAGATTGCATCATCATCTCAGAGCAGGACTTACAAGTTGGGATGCCAGTTCCACCCACTGCCCCGGTTCCATATTTCACTGCTTTGGAAATACAAGGAAGAGTCCACAGAGACATGAGGAAGGAAGCTTGTAGTTCCTTCCTTGAGGATGAGAATTTTGTGAAGAGCACTGCTTTTCAACAATTGTTATGGAGGGTACGCCTAGAAGATTATCACAAAAGGTGTGAAGAAAAGAAAGCTCAAAGGCCTGATATGTCAGAGGAGAATGAGAATGAAGTCAAATTGGAGATGCAAAAGAAGTTTGAGGCAATAACCCCAGAAGAAGGGAAGAAGATTGTACACCAATCAGGGGTCCTCATTCTTCCAGAATGGAATATTGTAGATGTTGTGGCTTTTGATGCTGTTAGGAGGAGTATGCTCATGCATGGCACAGAGGCAAAGCAAGTAGATCTTGCTATGAAAGGAGCATCCACAACAGTGATTATGCAACATTGGTCATTTGGTCATTATCCCCTGCTACACAAAAGCCAGATATTATAGAGATTAACCCAACTTTGAGGGGAGATGTCATTGTTCAACGAGCAACTGATACCTCAGAGGTAGATGAAAATAAGATGGTGTTAGAGTGCCAATTTGGCATATGATGTTTCCAAGAGAGAAAAGAATGAAAAACAAGAGTATAGGCAGAGTTACCACAATATGTTTGGTGAATACAACAAGGCATCAAAGAGGTGCACTGAATTGGAAGCAAAGATTGCTCTGTTGGAGCAAACAATTGCACACATGTCATCTTCTGTTCCAACCATCATTGCACCCCCATTCCTCTAAGGCTACCCCTTCTTCACATGTTGCTATTACACATGCAACTGACAAGGCAACATCTCCAACTTCCCCTACACCTCCTATGATTGAAGAGATTGAATGTTCAATAGACCCCTCAAAGGAGCAGTTAACTAAAAGGATTGGTGAATTAGAGGATAAGATTGTTGATGTTGAGCAAAAATCAGTTGCTCAACAGAAGGAAATTGTTCAAACCATTTTGTATCATTTGAATGAGAAGGTAGAAGAAAAGTTGGTTAGCATTCATTTATGTTATTCTTTATTGTTTGAAGTTGTACACAATTTTGATAGAGATAAGTAAGTTGCTAGGCCACTGTATGACAAATGGGTACAAAGAGCTAATGATTTAAGGTTGATTAATTTGGGCTCAAAACACCACACAGAGAGGCCCCCAATGATTTAACCCACATTTTTGTTAGTAAGATCATTGCAGGAATTTCAGATGCTTCCAAAGCATATAGAGGGCAGGATGAGAGAGCTTATCAATAGTTTCAATGGAATGAACAATTCTCTCATGCCAAGTATCATAGATCAGAATGGAAAGATAAAGTCTTTGCAGACTTGGAAGGATGAAGCCAAAGCAAACATTGAGGCTAAAGTTGATAAAATTTGGATGATATAGATGCTGGAGTTTTGGAAAACTACATGGATATGATTATTAATACTGGAATATTTTTTGATAGTTTTGAAAAGGAGGTTAATCAATGTGCAGTTAAATACACTCCTTATAGAAAGAAGGTTGATGAAGTAATGGGTTTTGATTGGCCAAGTGATGAGGAATATGATGCCTGGGTCAAGTTGTACGCTGAGGATTGAGGGAATCAAACCGTTAGACTCAAGTTGTTATATGTGCCAGCGTGACAACAATTTTGGTACTTCATGTTGCAGTTCCCCTTTTTTGATGCCAGGTATGCATTCACAGTTTCAGAATCAAATCTTCATCAAAGAATGTGATGCAAAGGCAAAAGTACGAGGAAGAATGTTCCTGACATGCGGTTGTTTTTGTCCTTTTCTGCAGTTATTTTGTAACAAGAAATGTAATGTGTCAAATGAATACATGACACTTGTCATTCTCTGGCCCGAAGCTTGTTGCTCCTTGTTTCTATAAAAGGAAATCACTGCCATGAGAAAAGGGTTCCAAGTTCTAAGTCTTTTTGAGTGTAGGTTCCAAAGTAAGGTCTAAGTGAAGATAAAAAAATATTTTGTAAAGACAATTACAGAGCAAAATTTTGAAGGATATTGTGCATATTTCTTGCAGGTTTCAAGTTTATGAGTTGTTGTTGTACTAGGACAGAGAGCTATTTCAAATTAATGAAAATTTCTTTTATGGCTCATATCTCTCATGTATACAAGTTCTATTGAGTTTTGAATGATCTGTCAAAGATTTTATTTCATTCAGTGCATTATTATGATGTATGCAATTTCTATTCATGCTTTGGTTCAAAGAATCGATTAAATGCTTGAATAATACTTGCAGATTCTTAGGTTTTGTATAAGGATTGTGATAAGTAGTTTGAGTCATAATTGTTGTTGAATGGTGTTGTAATGCACCATTAGTTTAGATCATAGAGCTATTCCTTTAAAATTTTGTTATACTGCAGTTAGCATTTCATAAATTTGTTGCCCAGTGGAATGAAGCATTGGTCATTGTTGTTATGTCTTACCAGATAAGTGGGTTTATTTTCATCTACTTTGCTTACAAAATTTGATACAATCACACAATTTCATCTTTATATTTTGTTAATGTGTTGCATTGGTATCTCATGCTCCATTGCAAGTGAAGATTAATGAATATTTAGCCAATATTTAGTATCCTTATTATGTTGAGTTTAGGTGAGATTTATGTTATTTTGATCCTTTTCATGATTCTGGTCAAGGTTGTGAAAGAATCAAGGGATTACCCTCCCAGGTTTTGCAGAGCCCAAAGTGTAGAAGGGTTTGAGTTGTCCTTGTCAGTTGGTCCAAGACCTAGAGGTTTCTGATCATTGGAGTTGGCATCTCCAAAGGAAAATAAAGGATCATATTGGTGTCTAATCTTTAGAGTAAACCCTGTTTTTCCAGGAACCAACACCATCTATTGGGGATGAATGTAATATTTGTTTTTTTACTAGCTCCTTCATGGTGGATAAATGTATATCCACCTCACAAAATGATGTTGTTACAGTGCTCAATTCCTACCAAAGAATGCCTTTTGACATAATAAACATGGGAGTGCTGCTCTTTTATTAGCTATCAAAAGCTAGCTTATGTTCAGTACCAAGTACACTAAGTAAGATCCAACAACAAAAGTGAGGAAATGGCACTCAGAATGATGACTTGAAGGTTACCCAGACCATTAAAACTTGAGATATTGCAAGAACACATAAGAAGGGATTGTTAGGCTTTTCTAGATGCCAACCATCAAGACTCAAAAGAAACTGGATGAAGAAACTTACTAGGTTATGACAAATGATTCCTATGGAGCATGTTCTTCAAATCTCTATGCTTTGAGTGAAAAAGGAAAGAAAGTAAATTGTTTAAAATCTAATCCAAATTAAAAACTTGCCAAGACGAATGAAATAGAAGTTACAAGATGCTGAAGGCTTTGAGTAAAATCATATGGTAAAGAAACAAATCAGTCAACTCAAAAGCATGGTGACATGAAGTGCACCAAGACATTGATTCATGCTCATGGAAGCCTCTAGTTACAAGCTAAACTTTTAAGAAACATTATGTCCACAAAGAACTTGGCACACAAGAGAATGGTTTATCAAAACCAGCACAAAAATATGAGAAGTTGTGCCCAATACAACATGGTATACAGCAGTTCCGCAATAGAGCAGTTTCTATGTTCTTTGTAATAGGTCCATAATAGTTGTGACCATGGTTTAAAAACTCGTTCAAGTTATTCCCCAAAAAATTGCTGCAGAGCTATTAGTGAATACTGGCCAAGCTTTGCCAAGTACTTTCCAAAATCTCTCCAGCTGGCCAAAAGATTCAATTCATTATCCCATAGAAGCATTACATTTACATGGCATTGATATACCATACTGGAAATATAAATGGAATTCACTTACACAGGTTTGAAGTGGAAAAAAAACAGTAAGCTGAACCTAAACAAAGTTATTGACTAGCTTGCATTTTTTAAATTTTGTCACAAAATTTATAAACTGCTGGTCAGGTCAAAGAAATGCAAATTTGAACTCGCTCACCCCAAATGCTGACCACCATTTACACATGATTACTCATGTCTGTTGTATTCTGTTTCTTTGTTTTTTTTCACTTTTTGAATTCTTTCGAAAAAATTTCCATTGCTGTGGTTTTCGGAAAATTAGAAATCAACAATTTTCCAATTTTCCCAAGCTATGCAAGAAAAATTTCATTTCTTGAACATTTTATCACTATTTTAGGTGTTATCTATATTCAAATCTGGCCTGCCAATTTTCAGCCAAGTCTGACTCTCTTATCTATAAATTTGACTACCCAACCACAATGTGCTTGTGTGCAAATATTGGAACTATTATGAAATCTGATTTAAAATTAGCTACTACTCGATAACTGAGAACATTCTTGTACAGCTGAATTTACTTTAATTATTTAAGTTTCAACTAAAGAAATATATTTGGTATTGATTAGTAAACCTTTTTCTTTTTCTAAATTACATTTTATTAGCAATGTTGTAAATAACATGATTGAAATCAGTTACAAAACTGCATTAAACAGCAAAAGAGTGTTTTCCTGAAATTTAAATGTGTGTCAAGAAAATATATTTATAATATTTACTTGCAAATAGATCAATTAATAACAGAAAAAATGAGAAAGGTACAACTCACAACGATGCCACAGAAAGAAAACAATAAGAGAAAAACTAGTACTTACATGCATAGCATTGAAGATAAAAAGTAAAGCTATATGGCATACGATCTGTCTCCAAACTTTCTCATTTCTGTTGCTAGTTTGCCCTTCTTGAAAGAGAACAGTAATGACAAATGTGGAGACTAAATTTTTGAAGGGCATGTACTCATCATTTAATGCTCCAACCCCTCTTATTAGGACGACTGAAGAAGCTTCTTCTTTAGACACCAAAATTAATATCATTCCTCATTTGCAGGATGATACTTCCTTCCTCATTAGATACCAGTTCCATTGTTCATCTCTCAGCTCACATTGCTCATGCAACTGTCTGTTCAAAATTCAAATTGTTGATCCTGTTATCTAAGCTTTTAAGTTTTAACCCTATGGGCCCATGACTCAAGTTCCTACCACGGTGATCAATGCTGTTAACCCTGTGGTTCCACCTAATTCTTGTTGGTCTTCATCAAACTTGAAATCCTACCAATGTTTAGGGCTGAAAAGGACAGGCTCAGAAAATCCTAAGAGGAAAGTCAAGTAGTCGCCTTACAGCTTTCCCAAACATGCAGGACCAACGAATCTTCAGTTCCAGAGAAAGAGCTAGTAATGTCTGTCTATCTCCATGATCCAATTTGCAGACATGCAAAAGCACTTTTGCTCCGCCGAGAACTGAACTAAAATTTGCAGGGATGTTCTGGTAGTAATATGCATAAGAAGTTTCGTCTGACTAAATTTTCCTCCTCTATGTTAATTGGTTGTATTCAAAGGTCATTTAATGTCTCCAATGCTTGTATTGTGCAAAATGGGGTAATCAGCTTGACAGCTATAGGGGTCCCATATAGACCTATGCCGGATAAGGTCAATGGGGCCCAATCACTAATAGGAGATTGGTAAAGACCCAATACATAAATAACCATATCTTCCCTTTATCTCACAGTCAATCTATACCTAAAAATAGAGTGATTCTCAATTTCAAACTCCTGCAGGAGGTACAAATGACAAAACCTATCATCCCATGGCACATGGTGGTCAATCTCAAGGCACAACTTGTGAGAGCAAACCCTCAGCTAGCCAAGGGGAATCCTCAAGCCATATAACCAATAAATTTGGAGATCATTAGGTTGAATGATGATGCCATCTACAATCCATATGAAATTCTGTGTAGAAAGACAACTTGAGGCTGCACGTCTCTGAAGGACAAGTTTAGGTGACTTGGATGTACTGTCAGTAAACATCCTCTCTGACCACTCTATTATTGACCTCCTTTGAGGGAAGAAAGAAAAAAGGGACATCTAAGCAATACCTTAATGGAGGAAGCCAATCAATAGATATGTTATTAGATTTGAAGGATCAAACAACTTTGAAAATATCTACTGCAGCTGAAAGGGGCATTGCCAAATAGGGTTATCTCTAATGAGTTGAGGCCGATTCACCCAAGGATATTAGTTTGAGAATATAAAAAATGATCCCAAAGATGCACTCAAGGCAAAGAAGCTGGCCAGAAAACTCTGTATGGATGACACACTCGGGAATTAATCTGAGACTGGATTGCCCCAGGATATTAGTCTCTGGGCATGGAAAGTGCTCCTGAAGTTATAGTCGAGGCCAGGGTGCTCCACAGTAAACTCTGCTAGGATGATGCACCCAGGATATGTCTGCTTGTAACAAATCGTACACTGAAGCATGAGTTTAACT
Source organism: Thuja plicata (assembly GCA_018584345.1). Classification (NCBI taxonomy): domain Eukaryota; kingdom Viridiplantae; phylum Streptophyta; class Pinopsida; order Cupressales; family Cupressaceae; genus Thuja; species Thuja plicata. The sequence continues at coordinate 1,173,436 of MU223638.1, read as the reverse complement.
CTTGGAGATATTGCTGTCTCAATAGTTAATTGAAAGATTGAGATTCAGCATGGTTAGTTCTTGCTTCACCCAATAGACAACTTGCTTGTCTCTTGCTATATTTAAACCATTTCTGTGAACAATAATGCCACTATTCAGAAAACCACAAGGATTATCTGCAAATAAGTGAAACAAATTTGAAGGCTGGCCATTAACTACATCAGCAGTTGATAGCTTTTGTATAAAACAATAGGATTACAGGTAAGCAAAGCAAAAGACATAACGTGCTGTGGCCAACTCATAGAAACACTCAACTCTACAAAAGATTTTAGAATCATTTCCTAAGAGAAAAAAGAACCCACCTGCAGTTGGCCAGCAGACAAATAGAAGTTTTTTAGGAACTCCTGATCATAATTTCTGCACAAAAACAAGAACAAATAAAAAGATTAATAATAAACTCAATCATGACCAGTAACTAAACTCACCAGCAGAATTTTTACTGCATGTGGGAAATCATCATGTATAACATTTACCTTGCATATCTGATGAAGAGATCACGAGCTAGTGACTTTGCCTGAATCATTCCAAAAAATTCCAAAGCAGGCTTCTGCAGTCCAATGATCATGACAAGATAAAGTTGTGATATGCAATATAATATGAAAGAGATATCACCTTGTATACCAGCTTCTAAAACATCTATAATTGAAATAGTTATTAGTTGGACACAAACAAAAAACAAGAAGAGTAGTCACTTAGAGTTACCCGCTGCCAGGTATGGAAGATCACAAGATAAACAAGGTCCGTGTCCCCACTTTCTGCTGCCTTGGTAAGGGCTCGCTCTTCCTCTCCCATGCTTAACAGGAGTGGTACCTGCAAATGCTTGATGTAAGTTACAAGTATAATGCTTAAATAAATCATTTATTAAGCATTGTGTGGTTGACAGTAAACGACGCCTGACTGGACAAGACTGTTAACCTCAAAAACAAGTAATGTAAATTTTTAGTAAAAAGGATTTATTATAATACAAAATGTAAGAAAAAAAATATCAAGAGGTGAGTAAGAATGAGATTTAAACCCCACAATTTCAAAGAAAATGTACTGGATAGAAAAGTAATTCTATGCTTTCTTAAGTCCTGAGCTGTAAGGAATCTAAACCTGTTCAGAAAAGCGTGGCTCATATTCAAGAAGCATTGCAGCTAGCCTCCGTCGACCTTTCCTATCTGCATGGGCAGCAACTGCTGCGTAGGAACTTCCTTTACAGATCTTTAGCTGGAAGTTCACATAAACATGCCATAGAATTGCAAGAATGAGAGTTGCAAATTCATCTCTTTAGTTTCCTCAGCAATCAAATAATGTCAAATGTCACGGGAAAGGAGATTGATATAAACCACTTCAGGCTAAGAAGGGTGAAGAATAAAATTTAGACCTTCTCAAGCAACATTTCAAGGAGAGGTGCATCTTGAACGGTTGATGCACCCGTGATTTTAGCACAGGCCCAATGCATAACAACAGGTTCCTGTTTGATGATATTGGGGAAACAAATATATGCCCAAAACATTAAAAAAAAATTGTTATAAAATAACAAAACATTGAACAAGAGAACTATAATCCAATATCTTGTAAAAGTTATCGTTCATTTGCAAAATCAACAAATGCAGGAAACAATACCTGGCTCAAGTTGATGTACTCGGATATTCTTAATGCCAAAAGGTGTCGGAATGCATTTATCAGCCTACCAATCAGAACTGGTGCTGTCAGCACCTGCCATACCCAAATCAGACAAGATTACCAGATTATATAAAGAATTTCAGTTTGTCATATAAAATAGACCACTAATCCAGATTTAGCTTACGGTAAAAAGAGGTTTCAAACACTAGAATTTGCTAACAGGTTAGAGAGAATGACTTTGTACTGTTGTATGCTGAGCGGTATACCAATCTCATAATTATGAACAGCATTTAATATTCTCAATGTTTTGCAGATCTCCTGAATACGACCACGTGGAAAACGACTGCCAAAAGCAACTGAAACCCATTAAAATCCACCATGATCATAAAATTGAGTCTGTAATGCATATCAAAGTCAAAAACTGAATAAGAAGAAACAAAAGGAGCAGCGCAAGCATCCAATATGTGCTTAGGATCTTACTTTAGCTGGAAGAGTATCAAGACAAAAATAATGTATTACTATTAAAATATTGAGTAAAATTTTGAATTAATGGCTAATACTCAAAAATAAATACCAATGAGATTGCAGTAACAAGGGTCCAATTATTCAAATATGTCTTACTTTAGCTGGATGAGTATCAAGACAAAAATAATGTATTACTATTAAAATATTGAGTAAAATTTAGAATTAATGGCTAATACTCAAAAATAAATACCAATGAGATTGCAGTAACAAGGGTCCAATTATTCAAATATGTCTATGGCTTCTTGTTTCTTTGACGGGTCTTTCCCACAAAGGACTCTATATTTGAACAATGTCGTAAAGATCAAAGCTTAGCCACTTTAAGCTAACCCCTCCTGCATTGTTCACCTTTCTTTTTACTTCATATTGAGTTAGTTTTCAAAACCACAGATCTTTTTCCCCTACTATTTCTCTTTCACCACTGATCGCATTTTTGAGTCCCACTGAACTATTTTCTTTGCATGTGGATATTAATATAATTTCCTACATTCTTCCATTCTATAAAGCATGAACAATTCATCTTAGATGTGGACAGATAAAACTGTTAGAAAATAAATAAACCTGCAAAAAGCTTTTCCATAGCTAGCAGCTCTCAATAGTGTGCGTTGTCGTGAAATTTCATACTCGTGACCTGCAGCATCTATGCAAGCTTCAACAGCCTCAGAGAGGGAAGAGCGAATCAATCTTAGGTTCTCATCAGCCTGAAGTGCGAAGTCATTAGAAAATATAAAACATTCAAAATTCATTAAACAAACATAAAAGAAAATGGCATGCAAGAAATAAAGTAACATAGTTCAGACAATTATCAAAAAAGCCTCTAAGGGTTTCTTTATTAAATACAGGGAAAATTTGTCACAACATTACTTCAAGATATAACCAAAACAAACACTAACTATGACACAACTTGTTACGAAGTGAATATTCTGAATCAAACATTGCGCTCTAAGTTGTCAGATACCCCTCAATCCGTCTTCTCTATTTTATAACTTAAATTCCTACAAAATTTACAATGACGACACACCCTTGCAATTAGAACAAATATTACAAGTGACAAAAAAATTATGTAACAAACTTTCAAAATCAAACAGATAGTTACTTGTTAAAAAATTAAGAGGGAATAAATCAGGGGCCAATTTGATTTTTTTTAAAATCAAAGCAGGTTGAGGATAGCATTTCAGCTGCGAATAAATATGAGGCTTGGCAACCTCCTCACCCAAGCTTCATTATATTGAATTTTGATAGTGTCTAGCAAGGGAATCCTGGATTGCAAGGGCAGGTATGGTTCATTGGAAGGAGGATGGAAGTTTTATGGAAGGTGGATCTTTAGCCTCCTCAAGTGGAGTGCAAAATCTTGTGGTAGGAGACTTTCTTATCATTATTAATGTTCTTTAAAAAGGAAGTTGCTCCACTTGGATAAAATTTGTGCAGATTTGCAGTGTTACCCCAAGTTTCCGAGACAGGGACGGCAAGGGACGGGGGGACAAGTTTCTGGGATGGCAATTTTTTTTGCCAAGTTTGGGGACGGCAAGGGGACAGCGATATAAATATAGGGAAATTTGCATATATACATTACATTTATATGAAAACATGGATAAAGCATGCCATTTAAACATCATAGAACCTTAACATACAACATTTCAATAGTATACTCAATATGCATTCATAATTCATAATTCATTGTCAATATGCATGTAATATTAAAATAATAACATACAAAAGGGCGCGTGACTAGCCGAGTTGGTGTGAAGGCGAGTCATGAGGCGTAGTGTTAGGCTAATGATCCCGGTGCTACACATCAACTTCGATTTGAGTCTCATCAAGCTCACCACAAACCCTTTTCAAACCCTTTTGAAAAATGGCGCTCCCGACTACTCCCGCTGCTAGAGCTTCTCCTGCTCCTGGGACACCTACTTCTGGCAGTGCCTTTGGCAGCGGCGGCTCTCTTCCAGGCGGGCATGACGCACAGGTTCCCACCTTCGACATCCCAAGTGTGCAGGTGGGTGGTGTGGCCGCGATAGTCCGTTTCACGGCTGCTAATACACTGCTCAACGGACGACCTGCTTCAGCGGAGGGCTCCCTTGGAGCAAGACTGTGATGCAACGACTTCAAAGGTTTCCAAAAGGGTGGACCCTCAGGGTTAGATGGGTCAATGGTTGTCGAAAACAGTGGAAAAGTTGTCATGGGTAGCCTGGATAAACAGCCTTTGGCTGCAAAGGTTCCAAAGATCGGGAAACCGCCCAGCAAGGAGGCGGGCATTTAGGGTTTGGCCGTGTGGATTCAGGAAGGGATAAAAGGGTGAAGGAGGTTGTGATCGTGTCTGGTGGGCAGATACCCCGTTTGGCAGAGGCTAAAGTAGTAAGTCTGGCTGAGGAGATAGAAAAGGAAGTTGACAACAATGTCATTGTTTTCTCTGAGCTCGGTTTGGTGGGAAGATTTCAGGGTATTTAGCCAAGCTTAGTGGAGCTTCATCAATGGATATCAGAGAAATGGGAGCCATTAATGAAGGGCTATGTGCAACTATACCCATGTGCAAGGGGTTTCTTTATTGCAGTTTTTGAAAATGCTCGAGATAGGCTAAAGATCTTGCGTGAGGGCCTTTGGTATTGGGAGAATAAGCATCCTCTAATGTTGAAACCTTGGCACCCAGCCTTCTGCCCTGCACTTGAAACTTTTGACAAGGTACCATTATGGGTAAGACTTCCGAATTTGCCCTTACATTTTTTGTTTGACTCCTGTCTGGAAGCTATTGGTGATTCTCTAGGAAATTTTTTACTTGTTGATGAGGAATCGTCAAACCTCTTGCATTCAACATATGCACGAATTTTAGTGGAGATGAATATTGCTTATGGGCTCCCTGCAGAAATTAATCTTAAAACTTCAAAAGGAATTTGGGCACAACCTTCGAACTATGAGCGGGTACCCTTTCATTGTAGAAGATGTTTTTAGATTGGGCACTTAGCAGCTAAATGTGCCAAGCAAAGGCAGGATAAGTTGGCCACATGGTGGAAGGATGTTTCCCACCATCATTATACGGTGGAAAAAAAGGATGTTCAAGTCAAGAGTTTTTCTCAGGCGATTAGTGGAGCGAAGACTCCACAATCAGTTTCAGACGTTAATCTGACTGCACAAAACAGTTTGCCTCCTCAAGGTGAACCAAAGAAGACTATCGCTACGCCTGATGGTAGGGAGAAAAAAAGACCGAGTGAATGTCAGGAAGAGGTGGATGATTCTCAACATAATGACAGGGGGAATGATTGAAAAACTATGGAAAGAAATCTGATTGATTGGCAGGATGAGGCAGCCAAAGTGGAGGATGGTTGGATGACTGTAAAAGGGAAAAAAGCAAAGAATTCAAAACCATCATTTGATGTGATCTTGCGATCACACAGGAAGGGAGATGTAAAGAGTAAATCTTGATGGCTACTTGACTGTGTCTAGAATGGTCTTTTAGTTTTTCTGTTTTTCTGGGGGTTGGCTTCCTATTGCAATCTTCTGTTTTTTTGGTTCTTCCTGGGGAGTTGGCTCCCTTATTTGTAGCCTTCAATGGGCCCAGCCAGTTTATTTTTCCGGGATAATTAATAAAATCAATCTGTTACCGATCAAAAAAATAAAATAATAATAACATACAAAATTGAAATACACCCAAGAACACAATTTGAAATTCATTGTCAATAGCAAGAAGAACAATAACCCACCTTCCAAATTGAAACACACTACTATCAATTAATTCTGAAACTCCGCCTCCAGCTCATTGTTAGTGGACTGATATTAATACGAACAGGTCTGCTATACAGTTTCAATCATGATACAGGTCTGTTACAGCAAGGTGGCACCTTGATGCAACCTCCAATATTCACCAAATCTTCCACAAAGGACTCAAATCAACCCAAAACCAACCCAGCGCTGATGTATTGCCACAAATTGACATAAAGATGCATGTTCTAGGTCTGTAATGCACTTTTCAGACTTTCCCAACACCTTGCAAACAGTTTGCTATATGACTTTGAGCATGAGCATGACTGTAACAACATTCTTAATTTCACGATTCTTAATGTAATGTTGCCAAATACTAATCAAAGGACCCCAAATAGCAGGAATTAACTACCAAACAGTAATAATCATGTTAGGGCAAGGGCAAACTTGGAAGGAGGGGCCCACTTCAAAATTAAAAAAGATAAATGTGTTTTTTAAGTGCTGATGTCACCTATCCCATCGGGGATGCCCATCCATCCCAGGGACTTCCAAGGCGTCCCCAGCTGTCCCCCAAAAAGATTCTTGACATCCCTGAGTGTCCAGAACGTCTCCTGCAAAGTTTTGAAAAAAGGGGACGGGGTGGGCACATCCCCTGGCTGTCCCCCCATTCCGGAAACATCCCCAGTACGGGGACGGGGTTTTTTAGGACAGGGACACGTCCACGGGTAACACTGCAGATTTGTTAATTCCACAGCTGACTATTCGGTCAATTGTAGCATGGATCACGATCCAATCATGCATTGTATAGCGATCACCCATCCTCATGAGTTGAATTAGAATTTTAAAAAAATGATCTCCCTCACTAATGAGTTTATTTTTGAGGGGCTGCTTTGAGATCTGTATATCAAAAGTCAGTGGAGATTTATTATTGGCATTTATGAAGTGAGTTTACAATGTATATTGTGATAAATGTTTATCAGATTCATGTGTTATAATAGCCTCCAAAGTTCTTATGTCTTCGTGTGCGGTCGGAGGTGCATATCTAGGGATGTGGTGGTGGTTTACAAGTTGTGGCATTTGCTAGCTTTCTGGCACCTAAGAAGCTGCAGTGCTGTGTTTGTGCGTTCAATATATTATCCTTGCCACCATAAATTGCAAGAAAAATTCTTGCATAGGTAGAGATCCCTTGTTAAAAGGTCATGTGGCGGACCATAGGCTAAAAGCAACTTTTTCTGCAATAATCTAGGGGCTCTAGGGTTCATCAACAGAGTCCGGGGAGATGGGTCTTGACAGGGTCTCCGAGGTGTAAGGCAGCTATTCAAAATTATTGTCTCAAATTTGGTGGAGGTGATTCCCAATTCAAAGATCCACCTTTGGCTTCTACATCTATTTCTTCCTCATCGGTTTGGCAATATGAAGGTGATGATGGAAGCAAAAAGCATAGGTGCTAAGGAAAAGACAAAGCGAGGCAAAGTTTGAGGAGGTCTCAATTGTATATCTGTGTCGACATTGGGTAGAGAAGGACAGTCTTTGGACCTGGCTGTGGTTCATCAAGAATTCTGTCTGTTCAAAGCCTATTGTGGAGATGTAAGGAAAGTTCTAGAAGGCTTCACAATAATCCCCAATAAGGATCACCTTGAGGTCTGTAGCAATTGCCCATCCTAGCAATCTGTGGTAATGGCACAAATCATGAACAGAGGAGGCTGAATCACAGCAAGCGGTTTCCAACCCTAGAGCTGTTTATTCAGGCAAACCAAGCAGACCTTGTTGAGCAGCACAGCATAGTCTCATGGAAGAAGTGGTGGGCAAGGAAGGTGAAGGCAGCTCTGGTACAAAGTTACAAACCATTGGGTGCCTATGGAGAACCCTGATGTGATGTTTTTGAAAGTCCTGGTTTTTGTTGGATCCTGTCTTCGTGCAGCAGATCATATCTCCAGTTCTGCTAGACTTTGGCTGCTATCATTTTTACTATGTTTTGTATGTTTTTCTGGATCTTTCTGTTATACAGTCATTAGGGTTGCTTTTGTAAAAGACTTTGTTAATATTCCATTATGGCTTTTTTTCTGGGGTGGGAGGAGGACACATGCAATAGACCCTCCAACTAATAAATCGGAAAAAAAATCAAACAAATAGCATTCTTTGTTTGGAGTACAGCATGAATGTCTACCAAAATAATGTCCCCTTTTCCATATTTTGTTCTCATACTAAAATTATAGGATTCCTATGACAGAAAACATACAATTTAAATTTTAAATGCTTAGAAATTTAGAATCAATTAATCAGACAAAAAACACACAAAGTATACCTTTGCACTTTGCTTGTCATAATGATCCAGGGCATCATACAATAGTGCTGCAGGAGACGTGCTTCCAATCTTGAAAACAGATACAGTAGAGTCAGGGACACGCTGCAAAAATTCCATGTTGGAATTTGAAAGAATTCTTACACCATCACATTCAGGTATTAGAACTATAGGTTCATCATACATATATCTGACTGAGCCACCATAAGGTCCCACCATCACTAACATGTCTTCCCAATATAGCAGTACGCTATCCATTCCACACCAAGCTAGCTGTTCTGGAGGTAGAGATGACTGCACTTGCAGCACAGTAAACAATTCAATTTATAAAACAGAAGTACCAAAGATAAACTTTAAGAAAAATCAGAGTATGTTTTAACCCATATCAAATGTAAGTCCTATTACCTAGTTCATAAAATTGGAATGACAGAAACCTGAAATATGCTAGAGGACATTGTTACTGTGCAAAAGGACAGTAACAAAGGAAATGGACCCCACAAAAATTGCATTGGCTTAGATATTCATGAAAGTAACTGTGATTGAATTATTAATATTGTATCATTTTGGTTATGATAAATTACACACAGCATTTTCCTTTTCAAGCAGATTGAGGATGATCACAAACTCAGGTTTTCAAAGTGTTTTAAATCCAAATGTCTGCGCTGAAAAATTCAGGGTACTCAGTACATCCATGGTCTATCTGTTGAACTCTCAGAAACATATCAAATATCATAACAGCAAAGCAGAAGTGTCATGTCCCCTTTTGTTAATAATTGGATTTTGTTCAATATTAACCCATTTTATTCTAACATGAGTTTATTAAACAAGCTTAGGGAAAAAAAAAATTAATATATTAATGTCTAAATATTCCCAATATCAAAAGGACATTTAAATATAAAATTATATATTTGGAAGCACTTGGTGGGGCATTGGATTTTGTGCCATAATGAGGAGTTAGAAATATTTCTAATTAATGACTTTACCACCAAGAGTGTAGTGGGAAATTGAAATATTTCTAATTAATTAATTTCCCACCAAGGGCAAATGTGGCAAGCAAAAGGGGAGTAGAGCATGAAGAATTTTAGAAAGTTTCCACTGTTACAAGTGGAGAAGAATCTTGGACAATTCAATGATGACTTTTGGCAAGAATTCTATGTTTGAATTTGGGCGCCAAAATCTTGCATGCGGGATGGATACAAATACTGTAATTTTGGTCTTTTGGAGGGTATTTTGGATATCACTCTTTCTCTCATATTTGCAGATTTGCAGGAAGATTCTTCCATGGACGAAACCCTGTTGAAGTAGAAGGCTTGTGGACAAAAAAACCATGAGCAGCAGGTGGTCAGAGGATGGAAAGCCTTTACTCACAGTGAGCAATCTCATCCAGAGTTTGCATTTGGGCTGAAGGAAGATAGAAGATTTGTTTGTTTCTTCAGTTCAGTTTTCAGGACTTTAATAGAGTTGTTTGGAGTGGTTTAATGAGGATAGTTGTGTGTTTTCTGTTGTTGTGAGTTATTTGTGGGTGCATTGCAGCAGTATGCTGCTGTTACGATATTCGTAACAGGCTATATATTCTGTATATTTCCATTTGGAAGTCAAACAGAGACATTTGTGGTGTTTTAAGTGATTCCGGTAAATTGTGAGAGTGATAGTTTGTGAGTTTTGTTTAATAATTTAGAGTTTGGGAGATTGTGTTGCTGCTATTAATAATCAGTTTGAGACCTGATTATATGATGCTCATATCAGAAAATCAGTTTCAATAATATTCTCTAAGGCTTCATTTAAATTGGCCTCTTATGTGCAGGATTAGCTAGATAGTTATGATGTTTTCGGTGGAATTTGGTGTAACATTTGTGATTCTAATTTCTAGATCTTCGAATGATATTAAATTTTGAATTCAGGATATTACAAGTAGAAAGCAATCATAAATCATTGTCCCTGAGGTGTAATTCAAAGTCAAACCATTATGAACACTCATTTGCCGATTTTGGCAACTTGAACTCACTGAGGACATGCTACATTTAAATAATATGTTGTTAATTAACAAAGAAAGGCATCACCCTTGAAAGATTATAAATATCAACTCTAAATGCCTAACTCGAGAAAATGTTTATTTTATTTTGATTACAGCTCACCAATGAATTAATCGATGACCTAAGTTCTATTTCATATCAATAACAGATAAAACTATGGGCTGTTCAGGAAGACATATTTCAGGGCAGGTTTGCTGTAGGCCACATAAGACAAATGGGGACTATAACATACATATTGTACAGTCCTCTGAACAGGATCAAAATGTTGTTTGCAGTTACTATGATACAAATTCAAATGGATGAAAATCAACTTGCCAACAGATTCCAGACCAGTAAGCATGAATTAGAGAACAAATTCCAAAATAATACCACTTTCTCAGTTGCTATTATTATAGTTATTATGGCAGTGTGAACCTCGAGAGAAAAAAATGGTGAGCATAATGTAAACAGGAAGCCATGGAGAGAAAAGAGTGTGATGATTATGTGTTAGTTATCTATTACACAACCTTCTTGCATTGGTGCCTTTCTTTTCTGAATTTAATTTTTAATTTTTAGTTGGTTAGGTCACTAGAGGCAGACACTAAGCTGCCAACCATCCACAGTTCACAATCACTACTGGATGTTCATATGGAACCCACTTGAAGCAGTCCTGATGATATGGGGAGTGCTAAAGATAGCAGGAGGAGTACCCCAACCCCGCAAATGGATTTGCCAAACCCAAATGGTTGTTGAAGATTTGGTTCTATAAGAAGGCCACGGCCATAAAATGGATGCTTATAATGAGTAAGCACACCACTATGAGAACAGTTCATTTTGATTGGAAGAACAGCTGGTGGGATTCAAACAAAAGAAGTGATGTTTGAGATTTGGCAACCTACATTCTAAACAGCTTATTTAAGCAAGTACAACTTAAGACATATTTACGAGAGACAAGAACCAGGTGAAGGCAAGTACAACAAAAACATAATGAGAAACCAGAGAAAGGTTACAAATAGAACCATATATACCTACATACATATACGCACACATAAATTCATTAATATAATTTCATGATAAATGTTAAACTATATTTACTTTAAATTTATTTGGATGAAATTTGAAAACAATGACACTAAGAATATCCCATGAAGTCTCCCTTTTCTGTCACCATTAAATGGTGACTTCACACTTGAAATATAATCTGTTATTTGAATGGTTAATATAAAGTTTAACAGTTGAGGAGCCTACTCCCTCAATTTAACTAGCAAAAGACGGGAAAGAAGATCCTGTGAAGAAGTTCAAAATCATGGCGTGCAATAATATAATACAAATTAAATTTTGCAAAATATTCAAAGGAACAAACAAATTACCAAATAATTTGCAAAAATAATTATAAAAACAGAGTTCATTATTTTTCAAACCCAGCAAACAAATGTCCAGCAAAATTGATATTGGGTTAACCTTGCTGAAGAAAGCTAGGTTCTTGCTCTGTAGCCGATTGTAAGAGAGAATATTTCATGATTTTTAATATGAGTGATAAAAGCATAGACATGGTGAATTAAGTAAAATGGACATGACAAAGATGCAAAAACAACCAGAAGAGATATGCAGTTATTCTATGACACAGTTCTGTCGGTACTTAATGCTTTCTTTGCTCGACTCTTCAAGAGTATATGTACACAGTACAGGAGCTCCACTGTAAATAGTAAGTTGGTTTTTTTTGGTCACATACTCGAATCCTTTTGCATTCTTACTACACCAGTGTTGCCAACAATATTTTCAGGCTGATTCATCTTGTTTTCTGACTTTTAGGGATTCGTGACTCTCTGACGGATATCACAGCAAGAATTGTGCTGTCTATCAGCAGAAACTGGACAAAAATGACTGTCTTTACAGCCAGTTTTTGTACTCTTTTGGTAAATTTTACAACATTCTCTTTGAGTTCATTCAAAAATTTAAATCCGCCAATAATAGATGAACCATTTAAGTTACCAGCAAACCACATGCAGATTTGCAGTGAAGTTAAAAAGTTGTCAAATAAAAAAACGAATATGCAACCAGAAAATTACTCACCTCACAGCTGAACTCAAAAAGAACTTTAGAAAAATCTGTGGACAACACCAAAAGCCTTCCATCGTGAGTAAAAGATGCAAGAATATTCCCATTTGGCGAAACAGCCATCTTCTGCAAAGGCCCAATGCCAAACCCTTGTTGCTGAAGACCATCCTCGTCCACAACCAAAACATAATCATTCACGGCAAGAAGCACTTCCACATTCCCAGACATCGTATACTGAGGCTCAATTACTGTCATACACAGTGGAGGCTCCTCAAGATTAGGATCGGCAAGCCTGATTGCCTTTGGACTCTTCAAATCAGGAATACAGAACAGCTGATTTGCATCTGTAAGACAAACCACTCCATTTCCCCAAATAACACATTCCACCACATTCTGCTCCCAACACTCCTTGCCCATACTTATTTGGGGCTGCTGAAGCTCCCCGTGAATGTTATACTGATAGACGGACCCATCTTGCACAATGCAAATCAGAGTTTCCTCATCATTCCATCCCAAGCCAATCAATCTCCCCCCGGGCCGATCCCACACTGTAGAGGCCAAAAGGACTCCAGCAGAATTAAATATCTGTAACTTACGTCTCGCTGACTCAGCATACAGCTGGACTATCTTAGAATCATCCCTTATGACTGCAATAGGCCCTCCAAAACGGGCACAGGCAACCTTATGTCGAGTTAAATCCATCTTCTGCCAGGCCATAGAATAAATTTCTTGTTTTCGGTAATACCTATTCTCTAGAATTTCCCATTCAGCAGCTACAGATACTGCCATTATGGTTTTCCAAGGTTTGGATAGCCTCAGCAGCCAAATTAGATATAAAGCACTATTTAGAAAGTTAATTTACAAATTAACATATTAATTTCAATAACAAGCGCTGCATCTAAATTCAACATCTCTGATCAATTCTCTAAATTTTACTCTAAAATCTCCAGGTGTTTGCAGCCATTTACAACTTAACCTTTCACTTTAGAAGTCCTACTCCTGCATATCTCTCCAAATATCAAACCCTGCACATAAATTCCGTGCCTCTGACCAATGATCTAAATTTTAGTGTAAATTTTCGGCCCGTTTCCTGCAGTCTGCAATTTTACAATATCTGAGCTTCTCCGATTGTAAAAATAAACCCGATGCCCAAAATCCATAAAGCTTTAAATTATAAGGTAATTCTATTTTATTTTTGAATTTTTTGCACAAACAGATTAGATTCGGCATATAAAAGTTAATATCTGTAGAATTAAACTAGAGAAAAAAGACCAAAATTCTTGATTTTCGAAAAGTTCTAAGCTATGGCATTTTGCAGCCAATGAGTTTGACAAAATACTAACATGAAAAAATTAATAAAAACAGAAGTAAAATTTAACAGTAGTAATTGCCGTACCTGTAGTATGGACGCGCTAGAATATCAAAATCGATCGAAAACTCAGATGAAAACGAAGATTAAGTAGATCAATATATCAATCAATATTCGACAAGATTCTGCCACAAAAGAGGAAGAAAAATGCAATCGACCGTTTATCTTTATCTGATTGGTGTTAAAATTGCATATTTCGGTATTTTAACAAAGTTCAAGAGAAAAGATGAGAGTCGATGATCGTATTGTGCGTTTTTTTATCTGTGCAATATTTCAGTAAGCATAGAAGGGAATGTTTAATTGAAATATATTTCTGGATTCAGCTGTGTATTATATTTTATTTATGGACTGAAAATCTACTTTTCTTATAGGAAATATTTAATTAATTATTTCACTTTCTAAAAAATTGTCAAAATCTGAACTTTTAAGACTTGTTAATATCTTTTATTTTGAATTCAAAAAAATTAAGATGATAAACATTCAAGAAAAATATATATTTTAAGATGTGTGATAGGAAGCAAAATAACTACTAAGTTGGTAATGATAATTATATTTTCACTCAAAAACTAAAAATGAAAATTTAGGAATTAAAATGGAGACGTAACTACTTTCTTGGATAAGATTATAGTTACCTTATGGCAAAATTTCTCCATCTTATGGGGTCTTTGATTGTGGCATTCATAGATAGAAGACAAGTGTCTCCACAACAAAATGAAGCTCCAAAAAGAATGAATAGGATGTTGATGGAAATAGCTAGGAGTATGTTGAGTGGTGCTAATCTAGAACAAAAGTTTTGGGTTAAACTTGTTGTCACTGCTTGCTATTGTGTGTGGTAAAATGTGGCCTTCAATCTAGGTGAAATCACAATAGTGTGTCCCACTTTTCGCGACGAAGGATTTCGGACCTCCAAAAAAATTTTTGTTTTGATGGCTTTGTGCGAAGTACCCTCTTCGCGTGAAGTGGTTAATAGGCTTCGCGTGAAGTAACCTACATGGGGTACTTCGCGCGAAGACCCCCTTCGCGTGAAGCCACTATTCACTGGATTTTTTTATAAATTTCCGACTACCCATTTCATTTTCATCATTCACTATATGAGATTTTGTGGACCCGGGGCTTAGAGCGAACCAGTGATGTCCAATATGACATCAGCACCTCCCAAGCTTCTTCAACCTCTTCTGATTGTTAGTAATATCAGGTACACGCATTTTTCTCATTTTTTATTGTAAAATATATGTTTTATATTTATTTTAGTTAATTATTTGTTTTAAATAATATTTAGTTTGTAGAAATGTTAGAAAATGATAGTTGAATTTTAGAATATGTTAGAAAATTATAGTAGTATGTTAGAAAATCATAGTAGAATGTTAGAATATGTTAGCAATGTTAGAAAATTGTAACTTAGTATACATTAGAAAATATTATAAAATTGTAACTTAGTAAACATTAGAAAATATTCGAAAATTGTAACTTAGTATACATTAGAAAATATTAGAAAACCGTAATTAGAATGTTAGCAAATGTTATAAAGTGTAACTTAGTATGTTAGAAAATGATAGAAAACCATAGTAGAATGTTAGCAAATGTTAGAAAATATTTACAAAACATTAGAAATCGTAGTAGAAATGTTAGAAAATGTTAGAAAACATTAAGAGATCTTATAAAATTTATTAAAAATATTTGTTTTTAAATTGCTTTTAAAGTTAGTAAATTTATTAGGAATCTCTCTCTCTCTCTCTCTCTC
>MU223638.1:1130752-1150731 GCA_018584345.1 Thuja plicata | reverse complement strand
TAATAATTAAATGATTTAATTATTAGCTATAATATGACTACTCTAACACCCCCCCTTAAGTGTAACTTAGGGAGAAGCAAAACAACTAAAGACTAAAAGATGCATGAAAACAAGATGCATGAAAGGAGCTATGGGTCCCGGCAACTAGGCCTGATCAAGAACCCAAGTACAAGAAATAACTAGATGAAGGAAACTAAGCCTCTAATCTAGGGAAAAGATGTCCCAGAGAAAGGAACAAGAAAGAGCAAGAAGCATCTCCGAAGCATGTAGCTGAAAACTCTGTCAGAAGACACTGCTGGAACCCCCACTGAAGTGCATGACCAAGTAGAGAAGACATTGTCTGAAGAGTTGATCAATCAAACCAGGAAGCAATAGAACCAACAGGTGAACCCCCCCATAATGCTGAACAGGGAGAGGTGACAGGAACATTGAAATGCAATGCCAGAAACATCTGCAGAAAGAAGAACCAGGAACACCAACAGTGCAACAGAAGGATAAGCACAGGATAAAGGGCAGTGTCACCAACACATAGCATGGGCTAATATTGTGGAAGGTACGCTCACTTGACAAAGGTGGATGAGCCTAAAATGGCATAACATCATAACCCCCCATGGCACTTTATAACAGAGTGCGAGTACAAAAACTATAAAAGGTGTACAAGATCCTAGAAATACAGAAGTAGGCACTTTATCACAGTGCATTTACAGAAAAAAAAGATGCAACAGTGGAGAAGCATACAATGCTCAGAAGTCAGAAAGAAGAGTGAGCTAGAAAATCAGAATAGGAGATCCCAGGACCTGTAGAACCCAAGTAATCTGCCAGAGTGCAAAAACTGCCAAACTTAGAGGAGAGATAACCTAGAGTAGAATTTGGAAAAAATACCCCTACAACTGAATAGCTCACTGAACCAGCTTTCCAACGATATCTGGTTTGCCAAAAAAGGATTCTGGATGAGCAAGATATGGCTCCCGGAAGGCAAAAACAAACATCAAACTTCAACAATAAAAAATGCTATCAAAATAGTAGAGCCAAAAATCATAATCACCATAGTTGGAAAGATCTCAGAAAGAGCTTTTCGACGATATAACGAAGTCCAAAAAAGGCCTTCGTATGCTCCAAATAGAGCGAAAAAGGCGATAAGGGCTCAAAAATGCTCCAAAAGGCAAGAAATAAGCCCCTGGGGCTAAAAAAATAGCGCCCCTGGGCGCATGACGCGCGTGCAGGGGGCTAAACAGGGGCCCTTGGTCATGCATATGACCGGCCGCAAGGCCAAATGGTCCGCGGGGGCTAGCAAAAAAGTCGTCGAGTGGTTCCCGAGCGGCGCGCGGCCGGGAGCGGAGCGGTGCGGGGGCGCACAGGAGGCAGGGGCCGGTGGAGGCGGGAGGGGCCGGCGGTGCAGAAGATGGCGGGCCGGGAGACGGCAGTGGGCGAGCCGCAGGGGCAGAGCCGGCAGCGGTGGTGGCCGAGCGGCGGGGGTCGTGGAGGGCGGTGGGGCCGGAGTAGCCTGGAGGGCGGCGACGACGCGGTGGCCGCAGGGTTGGAGCGGGGGCCAGTGGCGGTGCACAAGAGGTGCACGGGCGGCGCATTGGCAGTGCTTTCCATTTACACTGCACACACTAAAAAATAAGCCAAAACCCATAGAAAAATAGGGTTTTTTTTAATGTTTTTTGAATTTTTGCCTCAGTTTTTGTGCCATACGACACAGGAAACTAATTTTTTTTGCCTCAGAGTCTAGTAGTCCAAAATGGATGAATTTTATGTCGCTTCTAGGGTTTTGAGGTGCTCTGAGCTCAATGGCAATGTCTGTTTGAGCCCAAAGTGACCATAACCAAAGCCTGCCCCTGAAACACCACAAAAATCACTAAAAAACCTCTGAAACCCTCTGTGTCTGGTACGCTTCAACAAAAAATGAACAACCAGCTACAGGATGGCTCTGATACCATGTTAGAAATAGGAAATGTCCTATTCTCCCAAGAACACCTGCATGCACACCTGTCACAAGAAGAAGCAAGATGCAAAAGACAGAAGAGAAACTATGGCGGCCAAAAAGCCAGAGACATGATATTCATGTTGAAAGAAAAAAGTTCTATTATCAACAATAATGAATACAATACAATCTCCTTATGAAATGCAAAGCGGTGAGTCCTTATAAAAGGATACCGAAACCCTAAAGGGGAAAACCCTAAAGAATAATAAGCTGCCTAAGTATAACTTAAGCATAGAGTATAATAGACTAATAATTAAATGATTTAATTATTAGCTATAATATGACTACTCTAACATGAACATTAGCAAGTGATTTCAAATTCTCCACATCCATTGTAAGTAAATGATCTAAGTTTCTATAATTAATATTTCTCTTTACAGTTTGAGCTAAATTTATAAGTTCATCCATACCAGTAGGAGCACGTGATCCTGACCCTTCTCCAACATCAATTCCTTGAGCTTTCATAGGGAGTGATCCCGATCCTTCTTCAATGTGCAATTCTTTGACTTGACTTGACCCTCCTAATTTAGCTTTTCCTTCACCTTCTTTAGTTTTTTGATAATATGCCAATGCAACTTCACGATTTCTTTGTTTGGTACCAGGTGACCTTTTTCTAGCAGATTTATTTTGTCTTCCCTTCTTGTTCCCATTTCTTCTCTCCAAAAAATGTCTTCCAAAATATCGACAATAAAAATTCTCTTCTTCAAAACAATACTTTGATCTAATATTTCTCGTCTCCAAAATTATGCCTTTGAAAAAATAGAAATTGTAATCCTTCTCCAAAAAATGTCTTTGTAAAAATTGATTAACAATAGAAAAGGCGAATTAATTTATTGCAATTCAATAAAAAATAGAAAAAGAAAACTTTACATTTATACCATTCTATATTTAAAAAAAAAAACAAATTCACAATTAGTCGACCTACTTCACACGAAGTAGGTTGGGTAAAATTTTGGCGTGGTGTTTCTCGCCAAACTATTCACATAAGGCTCTTCGTGCGAAGACCCTTCACACGAATCCCCTGGGAGGGCTTCACGCGAAAGGGTGCTTCACATGAAGACTCCTAAATTGAAATTTTGCCCTTGGAAAAAAGAAAAGTCCAAAAAAATGGCCTTTCAAGGCCTGGGACAAGGACCAAATAAGATGCTTTTCTGAAACACATGACGTCAAATGATACTATTCGAAACAAACTTTCTAATGAATATAATTTTAATACATATTGATTTCATTGTCACTTTCAAATATCACTTTAACTAAACATAGGTTGTTTGGTCATTCAACAACCTGTCTCTTCAAGGATTAGGGAAAAATAGTAAATTACAAAAAAAAAATTATGAAAAATATGTAGGAAAATATTATGTGTTTCACCTTTCTATAAAAAAAAAGAAAAAATGAATTACGATATATACAGATCAAGTTAGAGCGATCCAAGTGACCTTATGTCTAAATTACAGTTACTGTCAATTTAGAACTTAATAAACTATGAAATATTGACCCAAGATGAATGAAACCAATTGCATCCTTCAGATATTGAAGTTATAAATATAATCTCAAAAGCATTACATTGTTATCATATTTTAAAAAAAAATATTATGCTAATCCAAGTGACAATCACTTCTTAAAAACACAGCTTTTTCACAAAAACCACTTTTCGAAGGAGAAGGAAAAATGAATTTAAATGAATTTTAATTTTTAATTTTTTTAAATATATTTATAAACTATAAAGAAAATTCTAAAAAACTCTAGTTTACTTCATCTTCAAATTTCTAATATTTTTGCGGCAACAAGTGTTTGAAAGTGAATTTTTTTCTAAGAATGTTGATCTTTGTGTCAAAGTTGGCCAAAAAGTGGGACACACTATTGTGGGACCACCCATCTGCAACACCAAACACTTTAATAAACCATTAATTCAAGGGGTTAGTATCAAATCAAAATCAAAATTATTGCACAAACTACCATCAAGAGCGGCTTATTGCTTTCTAGTTGAAGCGAATTTGATTCTATGGGGATGCTCATCTGATTGGCATGTAGAATCAGTGACTAGATGACTCCAAAATGGAAGATTTCATGAAATGAGCAAGATCCATGAACTTGCATACTTTTCTCTCAAAAATATTGGAAATGATATGCATGCATAAGCAAACTAAATGCATATTAACCATGAAATAAATCTAAGAATGTCATTAATGACAAACTACTAAATGGAGTTAGAAATGAAGCTACCATTAAACTAGAAATGCAAGCTAGAATCTAAATGCAAGCCAGCTAAGCTACCATGAAAATGGAGGCAAGAACCATGATCAAAACCTAGAACAAAACTAGCATTATAATTTTACTTCTCAAATTGCCTCTTCTTTGAACAAAGGGAGCTATTCCTTTTATAGGAAATTTGGTGAAACGAATGATCAAGATTCAACCGAGAAGATCAGTAGAGATGCAATTTCTCTTAATACATGTGGGCTTGTTCCAAGTGGAATGGTTTTGATTGGTCAACCTTGTACTTGTAAGGGGGAGAATGAGACAAATTTGGCAATTTCTCCATTTAATTTCTTTTATTTGAATTTTGAGTGCTTACACATGTGTGAGGATGTGTGAATGGGTTCATTTAATTAAAAGTGTTTAGGACTTTTAATTAAACTTTATAGTTTTAAGCAATTAAGTGATTTGAGCTTTGATTAATAATTTGATTCAACAAGTTTTGTTTAATTATGTAAGCAAGTTTGATTAAATGCTCCCATAATTAGGGTCTAGTAGTAAATGTCTTTGATTTAGGATTTCTTAAGGCCAATTAATCAAATTAGGGGCTATAGGTTTACTAGACCAATTTTAGGTGATTACAACTACCTGATTAACAAGTCTCATACATCAATTCTTATTGATATAACACCTATGGAGGCATGATCAGGTAAGTCTTCATTGATACATCTTTGATTTTTTCGCTATGATGCATATGTATACATGTTAAGCGAGAAGCAAGCAAAGCTAGAGAACAAGACTATGAAATATATCTTCATCAGATATAGTTATGACCTCTGAAAGGATACAAACTTTGTGACCCCATTGCACAAAAGGTGTTACATAGAAAAAGTGTTATTTTTAGAGAAACTAACCCTCCTTATATTACATTACGACCAAAAGAAACTAAAAGGAAGATGTGATTCAACTTCCTTATATAGCTAGATAAGAAGTTGAAGAGAGCTCATTTATATCTGAGTCTTCAGAAGAGGAGGAAGAACCTCCAACTTAGCTTATTTGAAGGTCTACAAACATAAACAACCATTTAAATAGTATTCATATGATGATTGGAGATGCATTTTCAATTTGAATATTAGTGTGGATGAACTTAGATCTATAGAAGATGCATTAGGTATGAATGATGTAGAATCTTGGAAAATTGCTATGGATGAAGTAATGACGACTTTGAAAAAAATGAAACATGGGATCGTATACCATTGCCTAAATGACATAAACCTCTTGGTTGCAAATGGGCAAATTCAAGAAAAAAGATTGGTTCAAATGGAGGTATTGAGAAGTATTAAGCAAGATTGATTGTGAAAGGCTACTCTCAGGTTGAGGGTGTTGATTATGGTGAGATATTTTCTTCTGTTGCTAAAATGACATCCATTAGATTTTTGTTTTCTAATGTTGTGCTTATGATTGAGAGGTTGAACAAATGGATGTGAAATTTTATTTCCTTCATGGTGATTTATAGGAGGATATGTATGTATGTATGTATACTGTGTGGTAAAATGTAAACATATTTTACTTTGTAAATTGAAGATATATATGTATGTGTGCGTGTGTGACAACTAGAGCATTGTGTGGTAAAAGTCAAAAGTATTTTGGTTGTAAATTGAAGAAATATTTGTATGGCTTCAAGTACAGTCCTAGGATGTGGTACAAAAAAATTGATACATATGTGTTGAGTTTGAGATTTGAACATTCTAAATCAGATCATTGTGCTCATTTAAATATGACAGTGATCAATTCTTCTACATTTTATTATATGTTAATGATAAGTTATTCATTGGTAAACAAAATTTATGATTCCATAACTGAAGTCGTAGGTTTGATGTATACTATAGTCTATACTAGAGCAGACGTTGTCCAAGCAACCAGAGTTCTTTCTGATGACATTAAGTTTTTCCATTAGAATACTTAAGTGAAAAACATGATAAAGGTCATCGGTATAGGCATAATCGATAGACAACACACTGCATACCCGACGAGATAACAATGCTTGACATGAAAATTCTAAGTATAGAATTGCCCGACGTACACTGACAAGTGTTGAACCGATGAAAAAGCATAAAAGACATCACCGACGGTACAATTTTGTGAACATCACCGACAGAGAAAAAAAGGCAAGGAACCCGATGATCAGTTCAAAATAGGGACACCGATGGAGCAGAAGACCGATAGAGCAAAGAATGAAAGAAAATTGACAGACTGACAGAGCAGCCCGACCATCAGAACCGACAGTCAGTTACAGAACCCGCAAAAAGTGGATATGACTTTCCACGTCAGATAAAACATTGTAATTCTATTTATAGAGTTTTAATTTGTTTTAAAACATTACTTGAGGGTCAAGCAAGTATATTGTAATTAATTTAAAGCATCCTAACAGATCTAAAACATAACTAACTAAAGATCAAGGTCAAGTTGTAAACCTTGGATCTAGAGTTAATTTGAAAAGTGCGAATCAAGAATGGACCTAGAAACTAGTATATATAGATGTTCAATCATTTGTAATAGGAAATGAGTTGATAAATGATTGTAGCCACGAAGAGCATCTAAGTAGAAGAAGAGAATTCATGCAAAGTTCAAAAATAGATCACATTAGTTCTCAAGAACACAGACAAGGCTACCGATGAGCAGAGACAAGGTATCATTCAATCACTCAAGGTGATTACATATACATTGTAAGCTTTATAGGATCTATTATCAACAATTAGAGATTGCATATACTATCAGATCAACATTTATAATGTAGTTGCATTCTAACAAGTGCATCACATTAGAAATCCTTTAGTAGAAGGTGGACTTAACAATTCTTTATAAATATCTTAACAGAGTGCACACCTAATGATGTTGCTAAAGCTTCAAATGAAGTAGATCCTAACAGGTCTCCACTCTAATACTCCTCACATGCTAGATCATCAGAAGTGATCAAATTGTAAGCCTTAACCGGCTCCCTTCTTATCTACAGATAGTGAAGTTTTTTGGGTGACATCCCCACCGCAGTTTTTACTTCCTAACAGGAGTTTTCTGCGATATCATATCTTGTGTTATGTGTTATTTATTTTCATGTATGTTTCTTGAATGTTTATACATGTAAAGAACTTATGTTATGATTTCACATTCATAAAGAAAGATGAACAGATAGATAGGTGAATATATAAATCTGATGACACAAAGGTTAATGGGCCAATCACATAAAAAGTTTTAGAGGTACTGATTCACCCCTCCCCTCTCAATACATCATTCTAGTAATTCCAACAATTGGTATCAAAGCTAAGTCTCTTTCTTGAAAAGATTAAATACTTAAGAGAAAATATCAAGATAATGGAAAAGTATAGACTGGACAAGACTATTGAGAATGAGAAGTTACAAATTCAGATTTACTATGAGTAGTACAAAGAGGCAAGAGTAAGCATGAGAAAGTTACTTGATGAAAGAAAGATTATGGCAACTAGGCTTAATGAGAAAGATTATCAAGAAGAGGAGATCTTAGATTACTTCAACTTAGCTGAATCAACAACAAGCAAATCATCAGACACATCAGTAGAAGAAATCACAAGTCTACGAGAGGTCAATCTACATCTGATAGAGCAAATCAAGATGCTGCAAATCGGTCAAGAGACTCAGATGGTAAAAATGATTGATGCCATGAATGATTCAAGAAAAGAAGAATCAGAGAGAACATTGGCTATTGATGATAGGAGGAAAATTACAAAGAAGCTACAAGAAAAAGAATCAGAGATTCAAAGACTTACTGATCATCACCATGAGATTACCAATCAGATTATTCTTATGAGTCAAGAAGCAAACATATTAAATATTGAACTCATCAAAAGAATACAGATCATCGGTGAGCTAAGAGAAGAAAATGAAAAGCTAAAGCATGAAGCAAGAATTCGGAATCAACACAATGAATTAATCAAGAAAGCTGAAGATAGCAATAAAAGAATGGATAATTTTCTTGACGGACAAAGAAGAGTAAACAACTACACAGGTATAGGGTACACCGACAATGGAGAATCATCTAATCAATCAGATCAAAGGAATGTTTATGCAACTCCAAGAACCAAGAAGCTGTCATGCAATCACTGTGGAAAACCATGCCACACCTCAAACATTTGCAGAAACAAAATGAAAGTATTCCTCAATCACAATCTACTTTCATTAGTAATTGTTATAAATGTCACAAGAAAGGACACAAGGCATTTGAATGCAGATCCAAGGTGACAAATCCAAAGAAGAAAACCTACATGGACAAGTACTGTCCTACCTGCAAAATGAATGGACATACACTTCAGGAGTGCTGGAAAAAGAACAAGAAAGCATGGACACCAAAAGAACTTGATAATGGCTATAAACCGACAAGAATCGGTAACTCATATGTTTGGGACTATAACACATGGGTGAACTACACAGCATGTGGAAGGTATGGTCATATTTCTGTGAACTGTATGAGAAAATGGACTAGAAGACCAAGAGGATGGACTAATCCAGGTATGGCATGTTTACATTGTCATAAGGTTGGACATGTGGTAAAATATTTC
This sequence comes from Thuja plicata, assembly GCA_018584345.1. Taxonomy (NCBI): domain Eukaryota; kingdom Viridiplantae; phylum Streptophyta; class Pinopsida; order Cupressales; family Cupressaceae; genus Thuja; species Thuja plicata. The sequence goes on along the minus strand of MU223638.1, from coordinate 1,141,959 downwards.
AAAGACCGACAGATAGACACAAGCACTTATCCCAATGGAAACACCATTGATGACATCAAGAAGATGAGAAACAAGTTGTGGAGAAAAGCTACAAACACTGAAGGTGCTGGAACAAGCAATGCAAATGATGACACCCCATCCAATGGATCTAGTGGCATTTATAACTATTCCCAACTAAGTTACACAAGTAAGTATGGAACTGCATTATGACAAGTTATATTATGCATCAGTTCCATTACACATTGATCATATTGACAAAATTAGCATTATTGAAAATGCACTATATTGTTACTTGTAATATTATTGAAAAACAATTCCATCAGTTAATGGGTACATATAAGCATTGGTGAACACACACAGTAAAATTGACACTACTTATCGAAACGTATCGGGCATTACACAAAAGCCAAGTCACTAAGTGTAACCGACAGACATCGGTGATCTTTGAGCCGATAGAAGTTGTCGTCACCATTTTACCGACAATCATCGGTGAAATCACCAAAGCTGCTAGTTACCCTAAAACTTTGCACCTACACTGACGATATTATTTATGCCTCAACCGACAAACTCAGTCTTTGTATACCGATGAGTTGTTGGGCATTAATGACAACTTAGGGCACAAAAGTTATAAAAGTGCGACATAAGAACTCATTTTGCACCCATGATTTTTAAGAAAGAAAGCAGAGCTAAGTAGAGCGATTGAAGAGCAGATTGAAGTGTGACCTCAGCAAGATTCAAACATGACTCAATAGATTCATGAACGATCACAGAGATTCAGTAAGTACCTACAATCACCGACCGCACTGTTTGATTTATGAAAATCCCTAAATTTCAAAATACGATGGCATTTACTTCAAGAACAACAAAATTGAAAGAGGGTAAGAAGAAAATGATTAATCTTATCAGCAATAGTACTTGTGTTGAACCTAAATACAAGTTACACCCAGAAATTGCATCGCAACCTGATGATTTTGGAGCATTCTCCAGATTCCCACCTAGGGTTTTGTTGGTAGAGGACGTAAGGTCCTATATACATTGCAATATATTGGAATTAGGAGATCTAGATCTAGATAATTCCTACAAGGCACTATGTGATGAAACTGTAAACCTAAGAGAAGAGCACAAGCATCTGGATGTGAAAGGTCTGACAAATGCATTACACTTTCCTAGGGTTTTTAAGACATAATGGATATGGATAGTTCTTAGTAGAATGCATAACCGGACATTGTGGCTTGATAAGCCTAAACGAATAACAAAAGATGTTATTCATGCAGTTACTGGATATCCCACAACCGATAAACCAAAAGGTCACAAGCACCCATCCTTGAACGAAGTAGAAAAGTTGACAGGTGCAAAATTAGACAAAAGAGGTCTCAAGGTTAACACCATCACCGATGAGGAACTTAAGTTTGGTGCATGTGTGATAGGATATAAAACCTTTCAGGCCAGCAGAATGAACAACATAGCAAGCACTGCTATGAGCATAGCCTACAAGATCATCAAAGAAGGAAAGAAGATGGATCTTGCAGAAATATTGTTAACTCAACTTGAGGAAAACATGAACACCATAAGGTCTTCAAGGACAAACACTTATAAGTTTGGTTCTCTTATTATGTGCATATTCTTTTACTTTTAAGAATACTTTCCTTCCATAGGCAAAGTAGTATGGGACACAAGCAAACCAGTCACCATACAGATATGTGAGCACATAGAATCATTAGGTACAAATTTTGATGACCTAATGAATGAGTATTTCAAAGGATTTAAGGAAAAGATGCAAGCTAGAACAAGGATACCTGAGAGTTTGATAGAAGAAAACAAGGAAGACATATGTTTTATGGTAGATACTGATTTTACCTATATCAAACCAATAGTACCTAGAAAATCTTGGCTCTCACCACTAGATTATGAGATCAAAACAAGACAAGCTACTAAGTGCATCCAGGCACTATTGAATGAACCAATGGACAATAAGCAACCTAGATTTGGCACTTATGAAGAGGCCAAACCAAAAATCAAGTCAGATCTTGTTGTCAAGAAAATTGTAAACAAGAAGAACAAAATGGTAAAGGACTTAACCAAGAAATTTGCAGTTACTGAAAAAGGTGAAGAGGAAACAGAAGGAAAGGAGGAAGGAACCAAGGGCCAGTCACCTATCGGTGAAGATACAAAAAAGAGTGATTTAGAGGCTACACAGTCAGATTCACCTCCTCCTCCTCCACCTAAGAAATCAAGGACAACAACTGCTTCAAGAACAAGAAGCAAAACAACAAAGGAAGCAACTCCTTCACCATTGGAGAAAGGAAAAGTGAGAACCTATAAGAGGAAACCAATCTCACCAAAGGGGAAACAGACCAAAAGGAGGAAGTTAAATAGAACAAGAGAAGATATAGATGACTTAGCTATGGATGAAGCTGACATAGAAGTTAAAAAAGGGAAAGAACCCTTGATCCCTACAACCATTAATGAAATATGTAAGAACATTTCAGAATCAAAATCTATTTCAGATCCTAACATTAGGAAATGGTTGAAATTTGATCTAGAGGATCAAAACAAAATTGAAGAAGCTATAATAGCTAAAATGTGCAAACACCATTATGTTTCACTTCAATTCACAAAATATGAAGTACCCAAGGAACTGACAAAAAGATTGTTTGCAAGATGGACATTTTCACTTCACCAGGAAAAAGAGATAAGAGAAAGAGTACTTGTTGCTCTTATGCATTCTGATTCAAAGAAGGAAGAGATAAGTGAAATGATGAAAAAGTATGAAAAGGAGTTCTCACCCAAAATGAGAGCATACAAATTTCTCAAAGGGAAGCTAATTGAGCTAGATCAGGAAAGCATTAAGAAGTGGTGCAAAATACTCAAAAAGCTCACTAAGGAAGCTAGCCCAGAGAAAGAACACATCATCATTAAAGATGTGCAAGATGATTCATCAGTGGAATTGGACAGAGAAGAGAGTGATACAGCAGACCCCAAACATACTGAAGTTGTAGATGAGGTATGGCCCGATACTACTCTTGACAAAACTCAAAGTGAAGAAAGCCAAATTCTACCAATCCCAACTCATATTGACTTGGATGATGAAGCAGAGGTTTCCAAAGAAGAACTGACAATAAAAGGTAACTTAAATGAGGATTTCAATGATGAAACATGGTTAGATAATTTCATTAGTGACATTATGGGAAAAGACCACGTAGAAGAAGTGCAAAAAGATGAAGATGTCACTGTTGCACAAGGTAATACCAACAGACAGGACACACTTACTGACACTGCAGAGGTAAATACACCAACCAACATGAAAATATTGATAGAAGCTATTGATATTGATTCAAGTCAAGAGAAATCATCTAAGAAAGATGATGATATACCAAAGGACACGGGTAATGAATAAAATAAAGATACATCAGACACTCACAAAGATATAGACACAGAGATGAAGGATGCAACCGACACTTAACAAAAATTATCTATTGAAAAAGACAAAGGAGAAGATATTAACAAAGATGAAACATTGAGAAAGGATGAAGAGAAAGAAAAGAGTGAAGAAGTTAAGCAAGATGATAGCATGAAGGAAAAGGAAGAAAAATTTGTAGATACACCCAAGGAAAATGAAGAGACGTCTTCACACAACCAACAGGTGGACTCTGAACAGAAGCAACAAGAAGCTTCATCTTCTCGACCTTCACCTACCAAATCAATCCAATCTCAAGATCTACAAATGGTAGTTCACCAATCTGTCTCTCAACAAAAGAAAAAGAAGAAGAAAGTAATGAAGAAAGACATCTTGGTTGTAACACTTGATGAGGTAATTGAAATACCCAAGTGGGATGTATCTACTTTAGATACTGAAACACTTCAAAAGTTTGGAGTGATGTGTCAAAGAAAAGCCATACAAGAGAAAATGAGAAAGACACATAGGGAAGCCCAGGCACTTGAAAAAGATAGGGATATACTACATCAACTTGTTCCTGAGGTAAAAGTTGAAAATGACACATCAGTCATGGAACAAATTGCAGCTCTTACTGATGCCATCACTACTCAAAGTGTAGACGAAGAACATGCAATGGAAGAACGGGCAGAAAAGAAGTATCAACTCAAACTAGTTGAGAAGATCAGCCAAGAAGTGGCAGAGAACAAGGTAAAGCTCTCTGAATTAGCAAGTCAATTAGAACCTATGATTGTAGAAGCTATTACCTTAGTTCAACAAATGTGCACACTTGAAAACTTCACAAAAGAGAATAGTGAAAAGTTGTCCCAGCTAGATTCAGATCTGACAACAAGTGCACAAAGTTTAACCTCTAATGCAAATACAATAAAATTGCATCATGACAAGATCACAGAGGTAAAAAGGTTAAGACAAGAGATACAGGATGCAGAGACACAATTTAGAAATGAGGTTACCGAGCTACAGGCTCACATATTGCCAAACATCACCACTCTACAATAACACATTACAGATGCAAGGAATCTAATCTCAACCCTGGAGATGTCTGTGGTAGACAACATCTACGATATGCATATAAGGCTATCACTTGAGCACATGGCTCTAGAAAATTTGAAGGATAAATGGGAGAAGATGATGGAGGAAATTAAAGCCTCACACTCTCACATTTTTGACAAGTTGTAAGTACCTTTGCCCTTATTATCAAAAAAGGAGGAATGAATAGTACATATGTACAATATACTACATTAGCAAAAAGGAGAAAAGGATATGTATGTTGTATGTACAGAATAGATATGTACACTATTTCTTATATTTGAAAAAGGAAACAAAAAAAGGGGAAGGGAATTATATGTACATAAACTTACACTTACCGACATATGCATAGGGGGAGTCATTTCATGACTAAAAGAAAATGACTAAGGATGAAGTATACACAAGTGTACATACTAAAACATTAAGTATGTTGCACATATCAGTTTTTGATACTAATGTCAAAGGGGGAGATTGATGACATTAAGTTTTGACATTAGTATACTTACGTGAAAAACATGATAAAGGTCATCGGTATAGGCATAACTGACCGACAACACACTGCATACCTGACGAGATAACATTGCTTGACATGAAAATGCTAAGTATAGAATTGCCCAACGAACATTGACAAGTGTTGAACCGACAACAAAGCATAAAGGACATCACCGACGATACAGTTTTGTGAACATCACCGACAAAGCAGAAAAGGCAAGGAACCCGATGAACAGTTCAAAATAGGGACACCAATGGAGCAAAAGACCGACAAAGAAAAGAATGAAAGAAAATCGACAGACTGATAGAGCAGCCCGACCATCAGAACCAACAATCAGTTACAGAACCCACAAAAAGTGGATGTGACTTTCCACGTCAGATAAAACATTATAATTCTATTTATAGAGTTTTAATTTGTTTTAAAACATTACTTGAGGGTCAAGCAAGTATATTGTAATTGTTTTAAAGCATCCTAACGGATCTAAAACATAACTAACTAAAGATCAAGGTCAAGTTGTAAACCTTGGATCTAGAGTTAATTTGAAAAGCGTGAATCAAGAATGGACCTAGAAACTATTATATATAGATGTTCAATAATTTGTAATAGAAAATGAGTTGATAAATTATTATAGCCACGAAGAGCATCTAAGCAGCAAAAGAGAATTCATGCAAACTTCAGAAATAGATCATATCAGTTCTCAAGAACACAAACAAGGCTACCGATGAGCAGAGACAAGGTATCATTCAATCACTCAAGGTGATTACATATACATTATAAGATTTATAGGATCTGTTATCAACAATTAGAGATTACATATACTATCAGATCAACATTTATAATGTAGTTACATTCTAACAAGTGCATCACATCAAAAATCCTTTATTAGAAGGTGGACTTAACAGTTCTTTATAAATCTCTTAACAGGGTGCACACCTAATGATTTTGCTAAAGCTTCAAACGAAGTAGATTCTAATAGGTCTCCACTCTAATACTCCTAACAGGGTAGATCATCAGAAGTGATCAAATTGTAAGCCTTAACCGACTCCCTTCTTACCTGTAGATAGTGAAGTTTTGTGGGTGACATCCCCACCACAGTTTTTACTTCCTAACAAGAGTTTTCTGTGATATCATATCTTGTGTTACGTGTTATTTATTTTCATGTATGTTTCTTAAATGTTTACACATGTAAAGAACTTATGTTATGATTTCACATACATAAAGAAAGATGAACATATAGATAGGTGAATATATAAATCTGATGACACAAAGGTTAATGGGCCAATCACATAAAAAGTTTTAGAGGTACTGATTCACCCCTCCCCTCTTAGTAAATAATTCCAGTAATTCCAACACTTTCCATACATATGTCTAATCATGGTAGACTTCATTGGGATGTAGTTAAAAGAGTCTTCAAATATTTGAAGTATACCTCAGAGTACTCTATGTGTTATCATGGTAGCATAATAGGAGATGAAATTTCCTTTGACATTTGTAGTTATGTGGATTCATATTGGGTAAGTGATATTAATAGCATGGGGTGCTCCAATGCTTATGTGTTTACAATATTTGAATTGAATTTGAGTACATTATCTTTTTACAAAAAGTCTTCGTCCAGAGAGGTCGAGACACCAATCTCAAGGCGAAGATGTTGATCTGCGCAGACGTCGATCTGTCAAAATGCGAAGAATTCTGAGACAAAATTTCTCAAACCAGTGAGTTAGAGATGTCGATGGATAGTTAGAGACATCAATTACCAATTCTGGGATGAACATACAAGGAATGAAAGGCAACTCCTAAGTTGACTCCAACATACAGCTGATAAACAACTAGCTCCACACCGGGAAGTACCAGATAACATATATCAAGGCCAAATGACTCGATTGCATCAATAATATCAAGATATGAAACACAAGGAAACTATGCTACACTAGAGCAACAAAATATGATGATAAGTATAAATCATTGATACAATAGTAAAGAATGAATGTTGGGCACTCAATGTCCCAAGTCCTTGAAGCTAGAGGAATCCTGCCACTTGTACATTGGCCCCCAATAGTGGTATGGTAATGCAACACCACCCTACCGTGTGGAACCCTTAGGCCCACCCAACCATGCTCAAGGAGATAGTAACTTGGCCATAACCACAAGGCACCACACACACCAAAGAAGGCTACACACACGCTAGACAGGATGCATGACTCACGAATGGGACCACAGTTTGAGTGTAAATATAATGCAAGATCATAGGGTCACTACTCAGAGCTCTAAAGGATAACATGCAGGGACTCTATTGAAGGGTCATTACTTTTCTCACAGTAGCCCAAGTAGCATCGAGTCTTAGATCGACAATCGTAGATGACTAGCCTCGATATGTATCTTCGATCAACACCTGCAGGTGGCCAGATATCGTGTCTTCGATCAACACCCTCGTGTGGCTAGGTAATCCATTACTCTTATTATTAAGTTTTAATCTCATTATATTTTTTATGTTATCACTTGTTAAGAACTTCTCCACGTTACTAGATCACGCCACTTATGGATTGGGGTACACGTGAGAAGGCACTCCACAATCTACCCAAGCAATGAACCCTTATTGTTATACAACGAGGCAACAAATTAAAATGCCACAAGACAAAAACCATAAAAAACCAAAATGAAAAAGGGACTCAATTGGCCTCAAGCCCTAAGTGCAGGGCTCTCAAGAACCTGACATGGCACACTCAATGTGCTTGTGATGTGGTCTCAAACACCTACAATGCATACTTAAGATGCAATCTCAAATCGAGCATCAAGTCAAATCCACACAAGGAAGCAAAAGTAATACAAATACAAATAACAAACTCATTCGGGCACTTTGTCGGGAGTATGGATTCGACCACAAATCTGAAATTAACAAAGTAAAACCATAGTATGATTAGAAACATGGAGAAAAACACACCCCAATAATTGGATTATGTCAAAAAATCAAAATGGAAAATCTGGGTGGCATGCAAAATGATGCAAACACAAAAACGCCTAGAGATCATACTTCTCATAAATTAATGAAAATAAAACCCATTTACTATTTTATGACCGAACTTCCAAAAAGCTAATAAAATCCAAAATCAGGGCATGTTTGTAAAATCCAACAGCATAACAAGGCAAAAACTTCACAATCCAAATGAGCAAACACATAATTTCTCGCACCCGTCCAATTAGGTGATGAAAACAAACACAAGTGTGGGGGAATGCTAATTCTCATCCTACGGTTCTAAAGCAATCAATTTTAAGCAAAACTAGGAGTAAATTGAGAGATCCAAAAAGCCCCACCTCTCATGGGTGGTAAAAATCAAGAAACAGAAGAAAATAAAGAAAACTTCATGAAGATGCAAATGGCTCCTCAAGAAGTTGGAGATTCGTAACACAAATCCAACGAGTCATCTCTCGCGAAGATCCGACAGTCGAATCTCACACAATGAGCAAAAGATGATTTTATCCAAGAAGGTTTGGAGCAAATATTCCAAAATTTCAAAAGCACAAGTGAGAAGTGAGTATAAAACTCACGTTTCCAACACAATAAGCACTTTATTCCAAGTGACTTATTAAAAGGGATTATTTAAATAATTAAATAATCAAATTTTTAATTGACTTCCCCAAATTAAATAAATCGATCCCAGACATTTGGAATCTAACAAAGAAAAATTAGTCGGCAATAAAATTAATTAATAAAAAACCCCAAAGCCTAAAAATCAACATTAAAATTAAAACCTTTCGCAATGATTGCAGAGCTCTAAATGCACAGACACGCTCATGGGTCCAACACAATATGCATCACGAAGTCCAGATTTACCAACATGTACTTGAGGGAAGAATAATATATTATGAGTACGTCATCCATATAGGCACGACATTGGCTCAGTATAAAAGGCCAAAGCTACTATCTCCTAGTGTCACTATCGGGGACACAAGTGTTAGAATAACTGAGAGGGGGGGTGAATCAGTGGCCTCAAAAATTAATCCAAGACCAACCCAAAAACTTAGTACCACAATTATAAGCCTCTAGTTATCTTCAGTCCTACAAGATGTATGCCTTGAAATAATCTTATCAAATAACTACTTCTCGAAGTTCACTGTTAAACCTTATTCTTAAGATTTACCGAATAACATTCTAGCATTTACCGATATACAGTAAATAACTTAGTGTTTACCAATCAATCATGTTTTAGTAATGTGTAAAGCAAAAAATCAAAGCAATGAATCATAAACACATTTGACATGTGGATTTTTAACGTGGAAACCCTGTTAAGGGAAAAACCACTTGGGACCGGTAACCCAAAATTTTCACTCTTCTAAAGTGAGCTCGGTGAAGAGCCAACCCTGTTAAAGATTACAAACACATTGTTAAGTGCAACATTGCTAGAGGATTTATCACTAACAGTTTATCACTTGATATCTGACATTTCACTATGCTATCTTCATGATAAACCTTTTGATACTCCTTGGGATGTATCTCAATATATAAAGGATGGTTAGATTCTGCTCGGTTAAAAGACTTTCTGAATCAATGGTTAAACTAAAACAGTATATGATCTGTTCATATATACAACTTAAACTTGCAGATTTTTAGATCTATTGTAAGCTCATAATACCTTTATGATCAATGTTTATTTTCAATGCCTTTTCTCCACTTCTTTTTGCTTGGTGATGTTGTACTTCTTTGTTGCTCGGTGTCCATAGAAATCTTTAGCTTGTTTGATCAGGACTGTATGAAGTCTTTCTTCACCAGTACTCTCTTCAACATCCTCTTCTCTATTCAGCCCTAATTCATAATGAATTAGATTGTCTCTCTTATAGACATAATTTCACCATTTCTAAGTCCTTGACTTTCTTGTTCTTGGCGTGATCCGCAATTCTCACCATTCTTTCTTTAAAGCATACTTTGGTTTTATCCCGCAAATTTCTCCTTGAAAACTAGAATAAAATAGCTTTAAAACTCTAGCTTATCTCTAGCTTTTAACTTATCGATAAAAACAATGTGATCAACCAGTTAACTCCATATTTAGCACCTGTCAGCCAAGTCTTTTGTTGTTTCTGAACTTCAATTCTTTTCAGTGTTTAACTCCTTATTAGCTCGGTCTTGACTTCAGTTGTCCTCGGGAATCTCTGTCTGTCGGGGTTGTCTATCCATCGAGCAACACTATGACTTTTATTTCCACTTGGGTATCACTATGGTTCTACTCGTCTGTAATGCTTACTCAGGTTTCTTTCTCGGGTATCACTATGAATCTTCTCTTGGGGTTCTATATCCGTCAGGGTGCACTATATGTTAGTGTTTGTTGTCACTTGGTGTATACTAAACTTTTATGCATTACTGATAGCATAACCTTTATCTCTCTGGTTCTTTGAAGTCTTTGACACTATGTATATAACCAATCAGATTATATCAAGTTGACATCAATGACAATACAATACATTAACTGATTTAATGTCTTGCATTAACTTTCTATAGCTCGGTGATCATGAACTTAACATCTTCAAACATTCAGTTAGTTATAGTTCATCAATCTCTCCCTTTGGAATTGATGGCAATACACTACAATACTACTAATACAATATGAAATATATCAGTTGTAGTTCATCAATCTACCAAACTTATCATTCTATAACCAATACAAATACCTGGCTCTTGGTAAGATCATATAGCTTAGATTTGTTTCTTGCAGAGTTCTCTCTTCAATCTTTATTCCCTTCACTGGATAGATGTAGCAATCTTCTGATTATGTCTCTCCCTTTGATAAAGAATCTCTTCTCTAATGTTGTCTCTCCCTTTGACTGTTCCTCTCCTTGATCATCTCTTTTTCCTTTGATAGAAATAAATATTCTCTCTCCCTTAAGTCATCTCTCCCTAGGATGATCATGATGGATATTTCATATGTATATAATCTCTTAAGTCATCTCTCCCTTTGACAGCAATGCCAAACTCTTTTCTCTTTTAGTTTTAATATACTCCTTGAATTTCCCTTTCCATCAACAGTAGAATGACTTTGGTGTTTTGTGCAAATATGTACCTTGATGTGTACTGATGTATCTTTGCAGTCCATCTCTTTGCTTGCATCAACATGAATGTGTTAGATTTGATAAACAACAAATCTACCCAAGACCACCTGCATGCATGACTGTCACATAAACAGAAGCAAAGACAGAAGAGAGAAGAGAAACTATGGAGGCCAAAAGGCCAGAGACTGGAAATCT
>MU223638.1:1107360-1121105 GCA_018584345.1 Thuja plicata | reverse complement strand
GGAAGGTGTTAGGGATTATATACTTTTTGGTTGCCTATTCTTGTTAGGTTTTTGTGTGCTTAATTTTTTGTCTTGTGGTGTGAGTTAGCTAACATTTCAATGTATTTGGGGTTGAGACCCATTTTTTTAGTTTGAGCTATCTTGGTCACGATTCCATCATTCTTTGGCTTTGTGCTAGTTGGCATTTATTGTAAATAGTTCTAGGGCTCCATCTTGTATATCTTCAGAACTTCTTTGATGTATTTGGATTATGTGATGTAGATGCCTTCATCCTGTTGTAGAATTTGTAGACCAAGAAAAAATTTGATCTCTCCAAACATTGACATCTCAAATTATTTTCTCATTTCATCATCAAATGACTTGCATAGCATATCATTACCTCCAAATATGATATCATCAACAAATATCTCAGCAATCAAAAATTTATCATCAATATCTCCTTTCAAATACAGATTATTGTTATCAGTTGTGCTGACAAATCCAATTCTAATGAGATAAGATTGAAGTCTTTCATACCATTCTCTCAGTGCTTGTTTCAATCCATACAAGGATTTTTGTAGTCTACAAACCATGTTCCTTTTGTTAGGATAAAAAAACCCTTCAAGTTGTTCAATGTATACCTCTTCTTCTAGTATTCCATTCAGAATTGTAGATTTAGCATCCATTTGGTATACTTTGAATCCTTTGAAAGCAGCATAAGCAAGTAGAATACTTAGTCCTTCTAGTCTGGCAATGGGTGCAAAGGTTTCTCCATAGTCAATACCTTCTTCTTGTGCATACCCTTTGCATACTTGTCTTGCTTTATTTCTTGTGACTTCTCCATTCTCATTCAGTTTGTTTCTGAATATCCATTTGGTACCAATGATATTTTTGTCACTCGGTCTAGGTACTAATGTCCATGTTTTGTTCTTCTCAATTTTTTCAATCTCTTCATTCATTTCACTAACCCATTCTTGATTCTCAAGTGCAGTATTAACAGATTTAAGCTCAAAATCACAAATCAAACAACTAGTGTTAAGTGACTTACTTCTTGTTCTCATTCCAACTCTTTTGTCTCCAATGATCTGGTCTTGTGGATGGTGTCTTCTGACATATTTAGCAAGTATAGGTTCAGATCTTTGTTCATTAGTCTGATCATCATTTTGATCTCCATCGTCACTCGATTCAGAATTGTGATCATTTCCTGATTCTCGGTGTGTGCAACTTGTTGCTCAGTTGCATTGTTCTGTCACTTGGTAGCATTACACTATTGCTCGAGCAGAGTGTCAGGTTCTTCAATATAGACAAATCTATCATAATCTTCTAGTTCTGTTCTACTGTATTCATCATTTTTCTTAGCAAATTCATCCACTTTAACATTTGCACTTTCAATGATTTTGTAGCTTTGCTTTTAGTAGAATATCCGAGAAATATTCCTTCATCACTTTTAGAGTCAAAATTCCCATTTCTATCATCTTTCAATATATAACATTGACTTCCAAAAATTCTAAAGCAACTCACATTTGGTGTGTATCTATACCATAGCTCATAAGGTGTCTTATTGGTGTCTTTCTTCAATTGAACTTGGTTTAGTGTATAGACAGCAGTACTTACAGCTTCTCTCCAAAATGTTTGTGTGATGCCTTTTTCAATCATCAGTGTTTTGGAACAGTCAACAATTGATCTATTTCTCCTTTTATCAATCCCATTTTTTTGCGGTGTTCTCGATGCAGAAACTTGTCTTGTAATCCCATGCTCATTACAAAAGTTAGTGAATTCATCATAAATAAATTCTCCTCCTCTATCTGATCTTAACCATTTCAGTTCTTTTCCACTTTGTTTTTCAACTTTAGCTTTATACCATTTGAACATCTTAAATGCTTCAGATTTCTCTTTTAAGAATATGGCAGTCATCATCCTAGAATATTCATCAACAAAGAAAATGAAGTATCTATCACCATAATATATTTTTGTTCTCATTGGTACACATAAGTCAGTATGGACTAACCCTAGAATAGCATTAGATGTGTAGGTTTTTCTCTTGAAACTAGACTTTGTCATTTTTCCTTTTTGACAGTTCTTGCACATGACATGGTCAGGATTTGAAATAATCGGTAAGCCTCTTACTTTTATTTTCTTGCTTATCCTAACCATGTTGTCAAAATTCACATGACACAATCTTTTATGCCACAACCAAATGTCTTCATTTCTAGACAATAAACAACTGGTCTCAATATTATCAAGATAGAATAGGTTACCTTTTGTTTGTTCTCCAGTACTAATCAACTTTTCTGTTCCATTATAGATCTTTACCTTTTTGTTCTCAAATGCAACTCGGTGTCCCGTGTTATTCAGCTGTGAAACACTCAATAAATTATAGTTAATTCCTTTAACCCAATATGCATTTTCACATCTGATCAGATTATTCAACATGATGGTTCCTTTTCCTTCAACTGGGCAAGGTGAGTCATTACCCATCCTAACTGATCCACCATTATAATATTCAAAATTTTCAAACTTTTCCTTATCTCCAGTCATGTGATGAGTACATCCACTATCAATAATCCAGACATCACTTTTGCTAACTTTAGATATGAGTGCAATTTCAACATACCTTTCTTCTTCGTCTGAATCATCCTTCATAGCAACAAATACTACCTCAACATCTTCATCAGACTCAGTGTTAGTATTTTTAGCTTTGTTCTCAACTAGGTAATAAGCCTTCTTATCTTTATCTTTGCAGTCTTGGTTATCTCTTCTTTTAGAGTGTCAGTTGCTTCTGTAGTCTCGATCATCACTTCTGTCAAATTTATTTTCATAAGGTCTGTCACTGTTTCTTGCATCCTTTCTCTTGTTAGGGCATCTAGCAGCAAAATGTCCAATTTCTTTGCAATTAAAATAGACCAATGGTAATTTACCTTTACATCTTCCTTTACCTCTATGCAATCTTCTAGCCATTAGTGCTTCAATTTCATCAAGTTCTTGTTCATCACTATCACTTTCACTATCATTTCTCATAGTGTGTTTATGACTAGATTTGCTTGTTTTTAGAGAAGATTTGAATGCAGACTCAATAGTTGGTAAGACACTATTGTCATAGTTGTTCATATCAAATGAAATAAGTCTACCAATCAACTATCAAGAGTAACATTGTTATTTTCTACTGCTCTCGTTTCTTGAATTGCAGATAATCTGATAGCATAAACAAGCAGTAAGATTCTCAGAATTTTACTTACAACTATTTCTTCATCAAGTACTCCTCCTACTGCTCAGATAGCATTAACAAATTCTTTGATTTTTCTACTGTACTGAGTGATGTTCTCTCCTTCTTTCATTCTTAGGTCATCAAACTTTCCTCTTAGACTTTCAGCTTTAGCTCTCAGCAAATTGGTATCTCCTCCATGTATTAGCTTGAGTTTGTCACACATTTTCTTTGCAATGGTGCATGATTTGACATCTTCAAATTCAACATCGGATAGTGAAGAAGCAAGTTCTATCATCATAGAATTGTGTTCATGTTTCTCTCTCAATTGATCAACAACCAGAAGTCCAGTAAGTGCAACATATTCAATATCCAAGTATTGTGTGACATCATTTCCAATACCTGACAGATGGAGTCTTATCTTTCTTTTCCATGATGCAAAGTTGTCTTTGTTCAACTTAGGCACATCCCTTTTACTCAGCTTGTGATCTTTAGCTTGATTCTTTAAACTCTCTTCCAAGCACCAAAGCTCTAATACCAATTGTTAGAATAACTAAGAGGGGGGTGAATCAGTGGCCTTAAAAATAATTCCAATAATCCAACCAAAACTTATATCATAAATATAATATCCTCAGTTATCTTTCAGTGCGTCAAGATGTATGCCTTATGTAATTCTAACAAATATAAACTGCTTGATAAGATATATTGTTTATGTTTTTCTAGCCTTTACCAAGTAGCAACAATTAACCTTAGTGTTTACCGACCAATCCACTTTTAGTAATGTGTAAAGTAAACAATCAATGTAATGAAAGAAATACACATTTGACACATGCATTTTTAACATGGAAACCTTGTTAAGGGACAACCCACTTGGGACCAGTAATCCAAAATTTTCAATCTTCTGAAGTGAGCTCGGTGAAGAGCCAACCTTGTTAAAGGTTACAAGCACACTATTAAGTGCGACCTTGTTAGAGGATTCAAAGCTAACAGTTTGTCTTTTGACCTAGCATTCACTATGTTGTCAATAAGAAAACCTTTTGATACTCTTGAGTATCTCAATACATTAAGGATGGTTAAATCCCACTCGGTTAAGAGATTTTTTGAATCAATGGTTAAACTAAAATAGTAAATGATATGTTTAATAATACAACTTTAACTTGCAAATTTTTCAGATCTTTTATTAGTCCAATAATACCTCTCTGATCAATGTTCACTTCAGTTACTTTTCTCCCATCTTTGTTTTATTCGGTGAATGCTTTGTCCTCTGTTACTCGGTGTTTGCAGAATTCTTTGGCTCTGTTCTTCAACCTGTATGATCATATCTGAATGAAGGCTTATATCTTCACCAGAATTATATTCAGAATTCCCCTCTTCATAATAAATTCCCTGTCTCTTTATATAGACATGATTTAGCCATTCAATCTCCTTATTTTCATCGTAGATCACTTCTTGATTCGTAAAACTTGACATTCTTGCTTTAATCTATAAGGCTCTCCTTTAGTTTTATTCCACAAATCTTTCCATGATAGCTGGGAATAAAACGTGCTTTAAATATCTTCTTTTCTTTAGTTCAACTGATCGATGAAAATAAACCAATCAATCTAAATATAGCTCCTACCAGCTCAATTTTTTGTTGTTGTTTATCTTCAGTTCTGATCAGTGATCAACTTCAATTAGCTCGATTATTGAATTCAGTTACACTCGGTAACAACTTCAGTTAGCTTGGTTACTGACTTCAGTTATGCTCAGTAACAACTTCAGTTAGCTTGGTGACCACTCCAGTTATGCTCGGTAAATAGCTCTTTCTCGGTAACTGTGGTGCTTAGTATACACTGTGAACTACTCGGTGTTCTCTGTCCATCATTGTGCACTTGTCTGTTGGTGTTTACTGTCACTCGGTGTATACTAAACTTTTATCTTTTACCGACCACATAAGCTTTGTCCCTTGAACTCTTTTAAGTTTATGACAATATGTGTTATGACCAATCAAAACATATCAAGTTGACATCAATGACAATACAATACATTAACTGATTTAATGTCTTGCATTCACTTTTACAGCTCGGTGATCATCAACTTATCATCTTCAAACATTTAATCAATTATAGTTCATCACAAGGATCAGCATACATTAATGGTAAGTGAACAATATTTTGTGAATCTAAAAATTGGAAAGTATTATGATAAGGTGTTGTGTGATATTATGCCAATGGATTGTTGCTATATTTTGTTAGGTAGACCTTGGCAATATGATAGACATTCTATACATGATGGAAGAATGAATAAATATACTATTTGAGTTTATTGTAAGAAAAAAATCTTGTTACCTTTGGTTGAAGAATCTCTTGGTGAGATACGTACATCTATGAAAGTTTGTTTGATGGAAGGTAGGCAGTTTGTTAAGGATTTGAAAAGAGATGATATTTTTTATGCTTTGATTCCTAACAAACCAAGTAAAAATACAAAAGATAAATTATCTATAGAGGTCGAGAAATTGCTCACTGAGTACAAGGAGATCATTTCAAATAATGTACTTGATGGTTTGCCACCAATGAGAGATATTAGTCATTGTATGGATCTTATTCCTGGAGCTAGTTTACTGAACAAGGCACCACATCAATTAACACCGACTAAGAATGAAGAGCTTAACCGACAAGTTCATGAGTTGTTGAAGAAGGGTTTAATCAGAGAAAGTTTGAGTCCATGTGTAGTACCAGCTGTATTGGCACCTAAAAAGAAAGGAGAATGGCGAATGTGAACTTATTCAAGAGAAATCAATAAGGTCACAGTTAAGTATAGGTTTCCTATACCAACGATGGATGACATAATGGATTATTTGAGTGGAGCAAGATATTTTACCAAAATTGATTTGAAGAGTGGATATCATCATATCAAAATTAGAGAAGGTGATGAGTGGAAGACTTCTTTCAAGATGAATGAAGGTTTGTATGAGTGAGTGGTTGTGCCCTTTGGTTTAACTAATCCACCGAGTACATTTATGAGGTTAATGAATGAGGTTTTGAAGAAATTCTTGAATAAATGTGTGATTGTATACTTGGATGATATTCTGATATTCAGTAAGACTAGAGAAGATAATTTGATGCATATAAGACAAGTATTGTAGAGATTAAAAGAGGAAAAGTTGCTAATAAATATGAAAAAGTGTTCCTTCATGAAATAAATTATGTATTTAGGATTTGTGATTTCAGCTGATGGTTTGAAGATGGATCCTGAGAAGGTTGAAGCTGAGAATGTCAGTGAGGTAAGATCATTTCATGGATTGGAAAGTTTTTACAGAAAGTTTATCAAAAATTTTAGTTCTATTTGTAATGCTATGACGGAGACAATGAGAGGAGACAAAAGAGAATTCAAATGGACACATGGAGCTGATAAGAGTTTTGAGACTTTGAAGTAGAAGGTTGTTGAATTACCTGTGTTATCCTTACATGATTTCAATAAGGTATTTCAAGTGGAATGTGATGCAAGTGGAAGTGCAATAGGAGCTGTGTTAACCCAAGAAGGTAAACTTGTTGCTTTCTTTAGTGAAAAGTTGAATGTTGCAAAGAGGAAATATTTTTTCTATGATCAAGAATTATATGTTATTGTTCAAGCTCTGAAGGAATGGAGACATTATCCGATGCCGAGTGAATTTGTGTTGTATACTGATCATAAGGCTTTACAATATTTGGGTAGTCAGAATAAGTTGAATCAAAGACATATGAAATAGGTAGAGCATTTGTAGAGTTTCACATTTGTGATAAAGCATAAGAGTGGAGTTTCTAACCGAGTTGCTAATGCATTGAGTAGAAGAAGATCTTTGTTGGCAGAAATGAGAATTGAAGTTCTTGGTTTTGATGACATGAAGCATTTGTATGAAAATGATCCTGATTTTTCTGAGCAGTGGAGAGTGTGCAAAGCACCTATTCCAAATCAACCAAGTAAGTATGAAGACTATTTCATTCAGGAAGATATGTTGTTCAAAGGTATTCAGTTGTGCATATTGAGAGGATCAATGAGAACTAATTTGATAAAGGAAAAAAATAGTAGTGGTTTGGTTGGACATTTTGGTATTGATAAAATATTGAGTTTGCTTAAGGAAAGGTATTTTTGGCCTCAATTATATAAGAATGTTCAGAAATTTGTGAAAATTTGTGCAGTTTGTCGAATTGCAAAAGGAGTAAGTCAAAATATTGGATTGTATGCACTGATTACTGTTCCTAACAAACCTTGGAGTAATATCAACACATATTTTTTTCTTGGCTTACCAAGGACAACAATAGGTAATGATTCCATATTTATTGTTGTGGATAGATTTTCTAAGATGACACATTTCATACCATGTAGAAAAACATCATATGCAGTACATATAACAAATCTTTTCTTTAAGGATAGCTCAAACTGAAAAAATGGGTCTCAACCCCAAATACATTGAAATGTTAGCTAACTCACACCACAAGACAAAAAATTAAGCACACAAAAACCTAACAAGAATAGGCAACCAAAAAGTATATAATCCCTAACACCTTCCTTTTGGTCCTCACACCCTTAACCAAATGATGGAATTCCAAAAGAGATTTTCATTATTAAATAGATACATCTTTTCCAGACTCAACCAAGCATAGATACATTCTTGTTAGGTTTTTGTGTGCTTAATTTTTTGTCTTGTGGTGTGAGTTAGCTAACATTTCAATGTATTTGGGGTTGAGACCCATTTTTTCAGTTTGAGCTAGCTTGGTCACGATTCCATCATTCTTTGGCTTTGTGCTAGTTGGCATTTATTGTAAATAGTTCTAGGGCTCCTTCAAAACCTATTTTAACCATATAAAAAACTTGGAGTTGAAAATGCATGGAATTGGGTAAGTGTAATAATAGGAATGTAAAATAACGAAAGAAAACGTCAAGTAATAGGAATAAGGTTACCAAAACTTGCAAAATATTAGAAAATTTGACAATATTAGAATTAGATATGAAAGTAATAGGTCTAGGATGAAATTTGTGAGGTAACATTCATTATAATTATGCATTTGGTTTTCTTGTTCTCCTTCCAAAAGATATTCATTGACAATTTATTATATCTTTTTAAACTTTAAGTAAATTTTGAAAATTTTTATTTTGATATTATTATATTTATATTTTTTAACAACAATATTTTTGTTCTTTGGTCTTGGAACATTTATTTTCTTGATAGGTCTAATTCGTCTACATGTTGAAAGAAGATTTGTTTGGACATAAACTAGAAATTAATTCTATTCATATGTTTGGTTTATAATAGGGAAAGAGTCTTAATTAGCTTCAATGCCAATTGTAGCATAAATATCTACACATTGTAGCATTAATCTGACAATATCCTTAAAGAAAATATTTGTTATATGTACTGCATATGATGTTTTTCTACATGGTATGAAATGTGTCATCTTAGAAAATCTATCCACAACAATAAATATGGAATCATTACCTATTGTTGTCCTTGGTAAGCCAAGAAAAAAATATGTGTTGATATTACTCCAAGGTTTGTCAGGAACAGTAATCAGTGCATACAATCCAATATTTTGACTTACTCCTTTTGCAATTCGACAAACTACACAAATTTTCACAAATTTCTGAACATTCTTATATAATTGAGGCCAAAAATACCTTTCCTTAAGCAAACTCAATATTTTATCAATACCAAAATGTCCAACCAAACCACTACTATTTTTTTTCCTTTATCAAATTAGTTCTCATTGATCCTCTCAATATGCACAACTGAATACCTTTGAACAACATATCTTCCTGAATGAAATAGTCTTCATACTTACTTGGTTGATTTGGAATCAAACATGACTGTTGTTAAAAGAATTATGAGATATCTGAAAAATACTAAAGACTATGGCTTGTGGTATAATAAATAAGGAAAATTTGAGCTACAAGTTTATACTGATGTTGATTGGGTTGGAAACATAGATGATAGAAAGAGCACAACAGGAGGAGCATTCTTTAGAAAGAGCACAACCGACGGACAAGTGCACACCGACATACAAAGAACACTGAGCAGTTCACAATGTATACCAAGCACCACAATAACCAAGAAAGTGGTTACCAAACAAGAGCTATTTACCAAGCATAACTGGAGTTGTCACCGAGCTAACTAAAGTTGTTACCGAGTGTAACTAAAGTTAGACACCGAGTTAACTGAATTTGTTACCGAGCATAACTAAAGTCAATAACTAAGCTAACTGAAGTAGATCATAGATCAGAAATGAAGATAAAGAATGATAAAACACTTAGCTGGCAGGAGCTATATTTAGATTGACTGATTGATTGCTTTATTTTCATCGATCAATTGAACTAAACAAAAGAAGAGATTTAAAGCACATTTTATTCTCAGCTATCATGGAGATATTTGTGGAATAAAATTGACAAAGAGATTTATAGATTAAAGAAAGAATACCAAGTTTTACAGATCAAGAAGTGATCTACGATGAAAATAAGGAGATTGAACGACTAAATCATGTCTATATAAAGAGACAAGGAATTCATTATGAAGAGAGGAGTGTTGAATATAATTCTGGTGAAGATAGAATTATTCATGTAGATCTGATCATACAGGCTGAAGAACAAAGCCAAAGAATTTTGCAGACACCGAGCAACAGAGGATAAAGCATTCACCAAGCAGAACAAAGATGGGAGCAAAGGAACTGAAGTGAACATTGATCAGAGTGGTATTATTGGAATAACAATAGATTTGAAAATCTGCAAGTTAATGTTGTATTATTGAACAAATCATTTACTATTTCAGTTTAACCATTGATTCAAAAAATCTCTTAACCGAGTGGGATTTAACCATACTTGATGTATTGAGATACTCAAGAGTATCAAAATGTTTTCTTGTTGACAACATAGTTAATGCTAGTTCAAAAGACAAACTGTTAGTTTTGAATCCTCTAACAAGGTTGCACTTAACAGTATGTTTGTAACCTTTAACAAGGTTGGCTCTTCACTGAGCTCACTTCAGAGGAGTGAAAATTTTAGGTTACTAGTCCCAAGTGGGTTTTCCCTTAATAGGGTTTCCACGTTAAAAATCCATGTGTCAAATGTGTATTTCTTTCATTACATTGATTGTTTACTTTACACATTACTAAAATTGGATTGGTTGGTAAACACTAAGGTTAATTGTTGCTACTCGGTAAAGGCTAGAAAAAGATAAACAATATATCTTACCAAATAGTTTATATTTGTTAGAATTACATAAGGCATACATCTTGATGGACTGAAAGATAACTAAGGATATTATATTTATGATATAAGTTTTGATTGGATTATTGGAATTATTTTTAAGGCCACTAATTCACCCTCCTTAGTTATTCTAACACCTTGATCCATGAAATATGATAGGGCTTTGGATGCTTCATTCTTTCCAATTGCAACTTTGTGACCATCTCCTCAGATGCCAGATTCTTCGAGCTTCCACTATCAACAATTACCTTCCAAACTTTATATGCAACCCTACATCTTCTCTTGAACAAAATTTTCCTGATAGGATCTTTCTTATCTTTGTCACTCCAAAGTATCCTTCTAATCATGAGATTTCCTTCCTTCTCAGTTTCATTTGGTGACTCCTCTTGCACGAAAACATTTCTACTGCTACTGACTTTCTTGCTTGCATGGGTACACTCAAAAGATCGATGTCCTTCTACAATTGTAACAAGTTCCTTGGAACCCTCTTCTACTATAACCACCTCGGGAGTAGTTTCCTCTTCCTCGGAATGAACTTACACCTTTCCATTATGTCTTTCTTTTGTCTTGATATGTGCCTGAAATTGTCTTGTCTGGTTCAAATCTACAGTTTTCACCATGAGATCTTCCTCTTCCTCTAGGGAATCTACCACCTCTTCCTCTTTGCCTTTTTTCATATCTCTTGTTCAATTTCTCCTCAGCTTTTAGGGAAAACTGATATGCTTCTTCAATACTCTCCATCTTTACCAGGCTAATTTCATCTTGCATAGAAATTCTTAATCCATTCAGATACATTGATTTTATTTCTACTTCATCTTCAATATGTCCAGATCTTATGTCAAATTTGTTGAATTCTTCAGTATAATCTTTTATCGAGCTATCTTTGTGCTTCAAACTTTTCATTCTCCTAATCAAGTTAATCTGGTAATCACAAGGTAGAAACTTGCCTTTCAACTTGTTTATCATCTTATCCCAGACCTTGATCTTGTCTTTTCCTTTCTTATTCCGATCCAATTGTAGATGTTCCCACCACAGGGATGCATGACCTTTCAACTTTGTGCTTGCAATCTTTATTTTCTTCTCCTCTGATACATCTCATATTCAAAGTATTTTTCCATCTTTGTTATCTAGTCTATCAATTTATCAGAATCCAATTTTCCACTATACTCAGGAGGATTAAACTGAGGTGTGGAATTCAAACTTGTCAATGCTCAAATGAATCTCTCTTATTCCTGATCCATCACAAGTGCAGGTGCAGGTTCTCCATGCACTTCTTCCAATTCATCATCACTAACATCTTCAAGAGGTCTTCCTCTGCACTGGGCTGTCTCAACAGCTTCCAATCTTGCAACCATCTATCTTAACATATCAGCTAGACCTGGATCTACATTTTCTCTCCCATAAACCATCTTGAAACCCTCTACAATTGTAGTTCAGATCGCAATCTTCTACCCCATAACAATATCAACCAACTAGGGTTAGGGCTTACAAGAAGGAACTTAGATCTAACCTTCTCTTTGATACCACCTGACGCAAGGAGGGTAAGGAGAATATGGCCCAAGGCACTCCCAGCTATCTAAACCAACTTGCAAAATAATACGAAAGCAACAACACAAGAAGGGAGAGAAGAAACAATAGATACTTTTCATTAATTCATCAAAATCATTACATGTCGGGCTATAAGGACTTCCTGGTTTCGACCATATACATTCAGATGTTTACAAAATAATCTTGATACATGCGAGGTCATAGACCTACAATCTAAATCTGCTAACCCTTAACCTTCTATCCAAAACTGTTTCCTAATCTAAGAACAAAAACCAAATATATATAAGAGTCCACCAAGAGGTCGGCACTCAGATCCTAAAGATCCAACATAGGAAACATTAAAGACCCAGATTTAGGTCCACACACATCCCAATGAGCAATCTCACATTAATTACACTACAAAAATTAAATGCAGAAGTCGACCAGAAGATCCAACTTCAAAATAAACAACTTGGTAAGAAGATGAATGAGCAACAGGAACAACTCGGTAAGAAGGTAACCGAGCAATGAAAACAACTCGGTAAAAGAAACCACCGAGCAACCAATATTCACTAAGACCCGTTGGTAAAACAAGACAAAACAAGTAACCGCGCAATAGTAGTTACTGAGTAGTCTCCAAACAATATAAAGAACAAAACAAACATATTTTTGGTTGATCGGGATTGCCAAAGAACCCAAGATGCTCCTGCATCACAAGAGAAATGTGACGACAAACCAATATTTTCTATAGTTCATCAATTGTCACTCTTATGATTCATTTTGCTAATAAATAGGAGCCTTGAGGCTTAGGATCCAAAATCCCCAAGCCACCATTACTTTTGGGTTGTATATAATGAATCCAAAATGAAGTTTTAAATCCCAATTTGTCCACAAGAATTGTCTTATAATTTTATTAATCTTTTCCTAACCATTTTTTGATGGCATCCAACAAGAGGAGTAGTAAACTTGGTGTTAGAATGAATATCTGCTGCATTACTTACATTTGTATATGTTGCATTAATTAATTATGCCCATGGTCAAGAATATTCTCATGCGTAATTGAGCACATGTATGCACAATCATTGTCTATCTTAAGTTCACTTAGTTAAACCTAAATTTAGGATAGTTTAGACTAGTTGGTCCCTAATTTGCACATTGTGCATATCATGAACTTATAGTTTGCATATCTAGGTAGAATTTTTTGTTTTACTTTGAGTTAGATTTTGCATATTTTTAGGACTATTGCTTTCTATAAAAGTAGTTGATCTCTCCATTCTTATTGACCTAGCAATCATGTAATCTTGCAATATTGTATTTTTTTTGCACTTGAGGAATATAGAAGTTCTTTCTCACTGCCCTTTCTTGTGGAAAGTGTTTTCATTTGATGTTTGATCCTTTGTTGCTTGTGTTGCAAACTTCAAAATGGTATCTTAGCATAGATTCAGCAAACCCCTTCTCAATATTTAAGGGTTTATTTTCTCAAGAGTGTTGCAGGGTCTCCGAAATTGCCTTTTTGAGTGAATTTGGATTTATTATTATTTTTCTATTCTTTAGAGCTTCACGAACCTTGTGATTGTATTCATAGCATCCTGAAATACTAATATTAACTATCATTTTGTCAAATTTTGAGTAGTCGAGGGTTTGAGTGGTCTTTTCTATGGGCACATTTTTTGAGGCTGTAAGATAAGAAAAATTGAATGATGGAATGATGTTGTTAAAATGTAATAGATAAAGTATAGAACTGATTGATTTGATTTATAGATTGTTTGTGAATTGATTATCTTGAAATATAAGGTGTTAATGTGTAGATTGTTCTTTGAAT
>MU223638.1:1057612-1102040 GCA_018584345.1 Thuja plicata | reverse complement strand
TGCTTCCTTTTATATGAAATTAGGGCACAATATTCTAAGGAGGCCTACATAGGATAATTAAATTCTAATTAGACCCATGCCCCTAGAAAAGGACCTATATTAAATATAATTTAGGAATCAATGCTTCAGAACCCGAAACAGCCGACCCGGAAGCGGGAAAATTGAATTTTTGATGAACCCCGACAGCCGATAAGTTTCCTAATTTGAAAGGGGGACCCAGGTCAGGGTTGAGGTCAACCCTGACCCAGGGGTCAGAACCCCTGTAAAATATGCCAGGTGGGGTAGGAGGTGCCCGGAGAGGCCCAATCAGGGTCCTGAACCAGCACAGAAGCATGAGATGATGCAGAAATAGGATGATGATATGATAGAGGTCAAAAACATCCCCTAAGGAGGGTTAAATGCTCTTAACATGGAAGTGCTTCCATTTTAAGATGATACAGAGGCATGCATATATTTATGGGTACTTTTGTTTGAAACAAACACCACTATTAAGTTTGCAGTGTGCCAAAACCCTAAGATCAATTGTTATTTCGTCAAAATATGAGCAGTGAATTTTTGGGTCAATTTAGTTGAGGGCATGCAAAACAAGGTGAAATCTAGGGGCCAACAAAAAATCTGGGCATTGTGGAGCGAAGGCCCAAAAACTTATAAATTGTTAGTCAATTTGTCAATTTTTGCCAACGTCAAATTCTAGATTTTTTCTCAAAGAGGCATACTTCATGGAGCTGCCTATACGGTTCGTACGATGCTTATATCAGCATGTAGTCAACAACCCCAAAAACAATTGTGCAGGGGGTAAAAAAAATTATGGAGGTCTTCTAATTTTTTTTAAAAAAATTTATTAAATACTTATTAAAAAAAAACTTTATTAAAATACTTTGAAAAGAAGCACACCTTTTTTGGAGGATTTTGCAGGTACAACAGGGGTGATGTCAGCAAAGTCAAACCCTAAGTTGAACAATCCCTATTTGTTTCTCAGTCTATAGTTGACTAGTTTGACTTTTTTTCTATAAAAAACAACGATTGGGTTTTTCTCATAACTTGAACGTACAATATTGAAATCATGCAAACAAGATATCATTGGAAAGTTGATTCCAGTGCTAATCTGCACATTGTAGTAGTTTTTGTTGATGTTTTTAGCTTCGATAAGATAAAATGATCCTAGTATTATGAAAATATAAATAAGCAATATATATATATATATATATATATACACTTAACATTATTTCTTTATAATATTGAATTAAATAAACATTATTGAATTTGTTATTCTGATAAAATAATATGAGATAATATTCTACATTATATATGCATATTAATATATATAATGATAATGATATTATCATAAATATTAATATGCATATACAATGTATATTAGTTGATAAAATAAATAATGTTAATACTCATATTGCATACTGATTGATATCGGTTTAATTAAATGCCGATTTGTATCAATAATGGTTATCTTATCAAAATAGATGTGTATCGGTTATATTAAGCAATGATTCTGCATCGGTTACAAACACCGATTTGCATCGGCCACACAATACTCTCACGGGGTGCTAATAGTATTATGAAGTAATATACTATAATTAACTTGTATAGCGTGCAACGTATTATCGGGTGTGCTTTATTAAACATTGGTTTATTTTGCTGAAAACACCGATAATACTAATCGGTTGATAAATATGTGTTATGAAAAGACATGGCATTATAGAGCCATGTCTCTGTAAGGAGACATGTCTCTATAATGACATGTCTCACATATATATAGTCATTTTGTGATGGGTAATAGACAAGTGTATAGAACAAAACAATACAAGTTTTATTTATCAAGTCAGCATTTTATATATATATATATATATATATATATATATATATATATATATATTGTGATTATATATATTAAGATTATATAAGAAAATTTAAAAGCCATATATTTTGATCTAAATTTAACATGGTATCAGAACTAGGTTCCTTCGTTAAAGCCTAACCGCTTAAAGGTAGATCAAATTAGATTGAAGGAAGATCAAGATCAAACTTTTAGAAATTTTGTACCTACAGAATGAAAACTGGAATGAGACTCGAAGACAAACTTGAAGGTGCCTCCAATTTTTTGAATCGTGGAAACTTCGATTGATGTTTGTATTAAGGAAGAATGAGGTAAAGACAATAATGGAAAATCCTCATAAACCTAATGGAATATGATGATAAGAGTCAATGGGAAAACTTTAGACAAGGAGTAAGTGCTCACATCAAACTCTCCAATTTTGATCAACTGCATTCAAGAAGAGTATAAAGGAATCATAAAATTCAAGAAGAGTAGACACCTTATGATTGAGAGGGAGTTCACTGAACACTTTCGAGGTAAAGTTGACATGATTATTGATTATTATACTAATGTTATTTTATAACTATATGGGCCCTATGAAAATCATAAGGAAGTGACGACTTCCAAATGATTATCACTTGTATTTGATAAAAGTTATTGTAAGGTGACGATCTTACAATAACTTTGTATTGTGGATAGAATTGCTGATAGAGGCAATCCACATTGAAGCTCGTGAGCTTGTGGATAGAATCACTGATTGAGGCAATCCACACCCTGAAGCTCATGAGTTTGTGGATAGAATCGTCGATAGAGGCAATCCACACAAGAGCTTGTGGATAGAATCACCGATTGAGGCAATCCACACATTGAATCTCGTGAGTTTGTGGATAGAATCACTGATAGAGACAATCCACATGAGAGCTTATGGATAAAATCGCCGATTGAGGCAATCCACACCCTGAAGCTCGTGAGCTTGTGGATAGAATCGCCGATGGAGGTAATCCACATGAGAGCTTGTGGATCAAATCGCCGATGGAGGCAATCCACTTGAGAACTGTGGATAGAATCATCGATGGAGGCAATCTACTTGAGAACAAACCTTCACAATTTATGAACTTATTGTGATGTGTATTTTATCTTCCCTAGCTAAGAGGGAGTGTTGATGTTTATAGCTTCAATCAGATAAAATTATCCTAGTAATATGAGAATATAAATAAGCAATATATTAATATATATAATGATGGATTATATATATATATATATATATATATTAAGATTATATAAGAAAATTTAAAAGCCATATATTCTAATCTAAATTTAACAGTTTTATCTTATTCGACACCATTTGTTTCGTACAAGGCCTCTAAAGTTAGATTTTCTTTTGCACTTATAGGGCCATAACTTGAGCAATCTGACTTTGTTTTTTGATTTCCGCACATCATTTGAAATCTCTCGATATCCTCTATGCAAATGTAAGGTCCTTTTTTGCATTTTTTTCATCAAGTATACAATAATCTCATATTTGTTCATTTCTTGATTTTTGTGCTTTCTTGGCTAATATAGTTACATAGGAGTTGATTTTTCTTATTGTGTGTGTGGGGGGGGGGGGGGGGGGNCTTGCATTTATTTATGGGGGATTCTAATCTATCTCCTTCTCCTTATTCTCAATATAGTGAGTCTTCCTCCAAGATGAAGAATAAGCCAAGCGAGCCTTGCAATTTTTGTGGTGAGGTGGGACATGCAGTCACCATGTATTGGATGGGACTAGAGGCTTTAGAGGAGGCCATGCAACAACATCACATTTCAACCGGTATTCTTCTTCAAAGATAGGAAAAGGTCATGCTCTTTCTACATGATCCTTTTCTTCATCTTCTCCTTAGTGACACTGAGTTTTAATGGACTTGTTATGTTTCTCCTTTGTCAGCATTATGGGGGGTTTTGTACTATTTATGCCAATGCTTCTTTGGTTCAACAATTAATCAGTTCTTTAGACTATTGACATTATACTTTTGACTAGCAATTTTCTTTTGCATGGTTGAGTAGCGTTGTTGGGGTCACTCCTACAAATTCATGTGGCATATGTATCTTCGACTGACATATATTTTCCCTTAGTTGTCATTTGTTCATTATTTGATTAGTGTTGCTCAAGTAATTCATGTAGATTGTAGTCTTTTGTATCTTCGCCCAACATATGTTTTGCATTCATTTGTCATCTGCTCCTTGTTCAAGAAGTGTTGTTTGGGGCACTCATGCAGATTGGTCTTGATCATCATCTTGGTTTTAGAGGAGGTTTTTTATTCAACACTATGGTAGTTGTCATTCGATAGTTGTTCACACTTTTCTTGTGTCTCGGAGGATGTTCTTTTAGACTTCATATAGTTGCATCTCTCATTTTTAGAGAGGAGGTTTTTTTCCACGTGGTTTTTCTTCCCTTTGTCCTAGTTGAGAGGCTTTTAATGTACATGGGTACCTAATCAAGCCTTTTGTTTCTAGGACCCATTTCATGCTCAAAGATTTTTTCTCTCCCTAATTTTCACTTAAGGGGGGGTGTTAGAGCATGCATATTTGTTGCATTATGTTGCATATATGACATGTTGGTTGCCATTGATGCCAAACTTATTAGAAGGATGAAGTAGTGATGAGAGATTGGGAGGATGAAGTATTGATGATAGGATGGAAGGATGAAGTATTGATGTCCAACTTGTTGGAAGAATGAAGTATTAGTGGCATACATGTTGGTACATTGGTTGTGCTTGGTCGAGAAGTATACAAACAAGCTCATAAAATTATGGATATAGGAATCATGGTGGAAGTTCCTTTTGTGAATATGATTTAGGTTATGTCATGTATGCTATACATTTGTAGTTCCCTTGGTCCGAAAGATGTTCATAAATGTACAACCATATAAATTGTGACCTGGATACTATTGCAATAGTAATGAAATATATGCTTGCATTTGGTGATGATGTTGTTAAGTTCCTTGTTTTGCTTGCATGGAATCTATATATAAATATAGTTGAGAGTATCTAGTACTTGCCTAAGTGGTGATTAGTTTGGATGGTATCAGTTGATTTTCTAATATTGTTCATTTTTGTTATTTTGGCATAATTATAGATGCTTGGTGTTATTGTTGCTACTGGGGTTGATTATCTAGTATTACTATTACTTAGAATTTGCAGAGTGATGATTCATTTCTTGTTTATATTTGTGATGTCACCTATGTTGCAAATAAATCTAAGTTTAATGCTCTAGTATTGTTGGCATTCTCTAAACAACAGAGAGTTTTGTTAGACTGGTCTAGAATATCTTCGGTCTCCTCTGGATATGTTAGAAACAATATTGTTGATCATAATCATGCTTAATTATACAATATGTTTTTGGTTATATTTATGTTTCTCAAGTGAGATTTGATGATCTATATTTGATATATTCAATTATATCATGTTTTGTGTGTGTAGATGTTCTACCTTATCTGGGATCATTATTTTGATCCAGATTGCTTCACAATTTATGTTGGAATATTAATTTAGGTCTTAAATTAGTGTGTGAAGATCTACATGATTCAAGATTACTTCGAAAGATGTTTCTTGGCCAACTATTTTACAAGCTTTATTGCCTATCTACACATTATATTTTGAAAATGAATCTAGTTTATGTGTGAACCATTGGATCTATCTTAAGAGAGTGTGTTGTGATATATTTGGGTCCCCTCTTCTCCCAGAGTGGACTTCTTTATGTATTTTGGGTCTAGATGGCCTATTTTATGTAATAATGCTTTGTATTTGTTGTGGCCAATCTTCATTAAAGATTTTAATGATCTATCTCATATTTAAAGAATACATTCAAAGTTAGAGATCTGTAGTGCAAGAGTAGTAGAGTGAAAAAGCATGCGGTGTGAAGGAAAGAAAAGAAAGAGGCTAAGAGTGCATGTGAGGCATATGTACAGAAGATTGAACTTGAAAGAAATATATTCAATTAAAGTGTATTGAAATAATGATAGGTGTATGTCATGAATTTGCCAGCTTGATGTTGATTCATGTTCAGGAGATTCTTCTTATTTTATTTTAAATATTCATGTTGTTGTTGGATGGCAGTGAGTCCACTGGTAAAATTTTGTATGTTGTCATAAGATAGTGAGCTTCAGTTGTACAAGTCCTTTGTATCTTGCTCTAAGGCAGTGAGGCCTTGTTTTTCAAGTCTTTCAGGTGTTGGGTAGTGAGCCTAAACATTTTAATTGAATATTATCTATATTGTGAGTTTGATTCTCATCACAGTTTTTCCCAGTCTTGAGTTTTCCACGTAAATATGGTGTTCTTTTGTTGATTATGCTTTGTGTTTTATGGTTCCATTGAATTTAGTTGCTTGTCGTGAATTGAAGTATATTAAGATATGAATTAAAGTTATTACCGTTGTCCAGACTGATTCAACCCCCCCCTTCCAAGTCATGTTGTGTGTTCAACAATTAGTATTAGAGCTTGGTCCATTCTTGTGAAAATTAACCACTCAAGCGAGATTTAGTATGGTGTAGGATTTGAGTTTCAAGGCTCTAAAGTTTGGAGGTACAAATTACTCCTACTAGAAGGAAAGAATGTAGTTTGTTTTAGAGTCTCTCCCAAAAGGATTATAAGAAAGTATTCAAAAAGGTATGTTGTAGCTCAAGGAGGACTACAAATTCTAGATGAGATAAAATATGAAGAAAATAATTTAAAAACCAGGGTTCCTATCATCCATTGTTTGAGTGATGAAGTTTTCAGAAAATTCATTGGATCAAAGACAGAAAAGGAAATCTGGGACAAACTAAGTAGTGTATATGAAGGATGTCCAAAAAAAGAAGAAGCTAAAGTGACAAATCTGAAGCACAAGTTTAAAAATCTAAAGATGGGTGATGATGAGTTAATTGAAACATATATTCACAAGGTAATAGAGATTGGGAATGCTATTAAGGATGTTGGTGGAACAATAGAAAGAAAGGAAGTGGTAAGAAAAGTATTGATGATTGTGCCTAAACCTTACAAGAGAAATAAATATGCAACTGAAGAAAGTTGTGATATGAATTCCTACACCTTGGATCAACTTCTTGGTTCATTGCCTGCATTTGAGATCACTGAAATGGATGATATCAAGAAAAAGAGGAAAGAAGTAGCATTCAAAGCATCAGTGAAGTCTAAAGATAGAGCTGAAGAAGACATGGATGAGATTGAAGTAAAATTTGTAAGAATAATGGTAGGAGGAACCAAAAAATACAAAGGTGATTTGCCTCTAAAATGCTTTAATTATGGTAGAATAGTCATTTTGTTTCTAAGTGTTCTTATCATAAAGAAATCAAAGGATTTGATAATGAAAAGAGAAATAGTTATGACATTTATGATAAGAGAAAGAAGACATATAAAAGAGACAAAGAAAAGAGAATATTATCTACTATGGAGGAAAACTTGTCCAAGGATGAAGATGATAATGACTTGAATGAATAATCATTATTCCTATCTATAATGGAAGGTGACAAAGAAAGAATCAGAAGACAAAAAGTGAAGATGACTGCATTGCATGCTAAAGTGGAACCTACTATGTGGATTATTGATTTCATATGCTCAAACCATATGACATGGGATAAGGAGAAGTTTATGAAGCTTGAGAAGTATGATGGAGGATTTGTGAAATTTGTAAAAGAAGAAGTTGCATCTATAGGCGAGATAGGAAGTATCTTAGTTGATGAAAAGCATAAAACTAATGGTGTCTATTATGTTAAAGGATTGAAACATAACTTGCTAAGTGTTAGTTAGATGTGTAATACAGGTTATGAAGTTACCTTTAGTAAATTTGGATGTGAAATTAGAAAAGGAAACATTGGGAGACTAGTTTCTAAAGGTGTTAGAGCAAATGGAAACTTTTACTACATTAGTAATAATGGATAGAGTAATTTTTTGATGGCACAAGTATGCAAACTTGAAAATGAATATGAAAGGAAGGTGAAAGAAGATAAGAATTGGGAAAAGATGGTTGAAGAAGAAAAAATTCAGATAGAGGATAGACAAAAATTGAAGCCGACTTCAGAATTGACTAAAATAGATGTAGAGAAATATATGAGATTTGAATAGAATGTATAGAAGCTAAAGGATGAGTTAAGATATGTAAACGAACAAATTGGAAAGTTCAAAGAACTTAAAAATGATAGTAGAGATGAAGTTTTATAATAGCAGAGAAAGAACAAATATAGAAGTGGACCTAGGGACAACCCTATGATGAAAGGAGTTAAGAGTAATCCTAATCTATCTTGGAACATGAAGGATTTCCCCTTATTCAGTGTAATTAAGATATTTTTCAAATTTTTTTGGAAAATGTTTTTCATGTAATTATAAGCATGGTCATAGAGCTAGTGAATGCAAAAATCAGATCATAAACCAATCAATTAATATAAGGTGCTACTTTTGCAATAAGTGTGGATGTATGAAATTTGAGTGTAGGAGTGAGATAAAGAAGAGTGTACGTGTAAATAAACACTTTGTTAAAAATGCTAAAAATTTCAATGGATATTGCTATACCTGCAAGATGTATGGACACAAAGTTGTTGAGTACAGGATAAACATGAATATTGGAAGAAGTAATGACTAAATAAATGAAGACCAAAAGATGGTTTGATATGTTACAATTGCAGTAGAGTTGGTCACATTACGAAGTTATGTAGAAGGGGAATTGAATAAAATAATGTTCCTGCAAGAAGATCAACATTAGTAGAGAGAAGGAAGAGATGCAAAAGTTTTGGGTAAAAGAGTCAAGCAAGGTAGAAGAAAATTTTGAGGACATATTTGCACTCTCTAGTGGTGTTGATTCTCTTTCCAATTAAGAGACAATGTATGATGAGGGGTAGAATTAATTGCAAAAAATTTAATCCCCCTTTTTTGTTAGGTACTAAGTTGCTCTCAGTATTAGAGATCCAAAAAATGGCTATGTCAGAAGATCTATTTAAAAGATGAAAATAATTTCAAAAAATTAAATGTGTTAGGAATAATATTGTTTTGAGATGTATCTTTCCACAGGGAGATTCAAAGCTTTATATTCTATTTCCTATACCAATGTGGGTTTTTGTTCTCAAAGGGAGCAACAAAGTTTGGTATGGTAGAAGATTGGCATGTTACCCTTTGTCCTTGATGTTAAAGGGGGAGAGGTTTTTTTGAAGTTCACAAGTGTTGCCATCAATGAAAATGGGGGAGATTGTTGCATATATGGCATGTTGATTGTAATTGGTGTCAAAATTGTTGGAAGGATGAAGTACTGATGAAAGGTTGGAAGGATGGAGTATCGATGACAGGATGGAAGGATGATGCGTTGATGTCCAACTTGTTGGAAGAATAAAGTATTAGTGATAGACATGTTGGTACTTTGGTTGTGCTTGGTCTGGAAGTATACATACTAGTTCAAAAAGGTATGGATAGTAGGAATCATGGTTGAAGTTCCTTTTGTAGATATGATTATAGATATTTCATATATGTTACACACTTGCAGTTCTCTTGGTCCGGAAGATGTTCACAAATGTACATGCATTCCAGTTGTGTTCCAGATACTGTTGCAGTGGTATTGGAATCTCTATTTATATCTAGTAATGATGTTGTTGAGTTCCTTGTTTTGTTCTATGGTACGGTTCAATGATGGTGATGTTGTAGATGTATGGAATCTATATATAGATATTGTTAAGAATATTTACTACTTGCCTAAGTGGTGTTTAGTTTGGATGGTATCAATTGACTTGTTCCTATTGTTCATTTCAGTTATTTTTGCATTATTGTAGTTGCTTAGTGTTATTGTTGCGATTGAGGTTGATAATCCAATGTTACTATTACATAGAATTTGCAGAGTGATGATTTGGTTTGTTGTTACTATTTGTGATGTCAATTGTGTTGCAAATAAGGCTATGTTTAATGCTTTGGTATTATTGGCACTCTCTGAATAGCAGAAAGCTCTATCAGGTTGGTCCATAATATCTTTGGTGTCCTTTGGATATGTTGGAAACAATGTTATTGAATGATGATTGTAATCATACTTGATCATATAGTATGTGTTTACATGATGATATGTATGTTTTGCAAGTGATCTTTAATGATCTATATCTTATACATTCAATTATGTTATGTTTTGTGTGTCAGATGTGCTACCTTATCTGATACACTTTACAATTGACATTAGAATATTAATTTGGGCCTCACCTTGGTGCATGAAGATCCACATGATTCAAGATTGCTTTGGAAGATGTTTGTTAGAAAAGTGTTCTACAAGCTTTAATCCTATCAATGCATTACGCTTCAAGAATGACTCTAGTCGATGTGTGAATCATTGGATCTATCTTGTTGGTTGTAATTGATGTCAAACTTGTTGAAAGGATGAAGTACTGATGAAAGGATAGAAGGATGAAGTATCGATGGCAAGATGGAAGGATGAAGCGTTGATGTCCCCAAATTGTTGGAAGAATGAAGTATTAGTGATAGACATGTTGGTACTTTGGTTGTGCTTGGTCTGGAAGTATACATACTAGTTCAAAAAGGTATGGATAGTAGGAATCATGGTGGAAGTTCCTTTTGTAGATATGATTAGAGATATGCCATGTATGTTACACACTTGCAGTTCTCTTGGTCTAGAATATGTTCACAAATGTACAAGCATTCCAGTTGTGTTCTAGATACTGTTGCAGTGGTATTGGAATCTCTATTTGTATCTAGTAATGATGTTGTTGAGTTCCTTGTTTTGTTTTATGGTATGGTTCAATGATGGTGATGTTGTAGATGTTTGGAATCTATATACATATATTATTAAGAATATTTACTACTTGCCTAAGTGGTGTTTAGTTTGGATGGTATCAATTGATTTGTTCCTATTGTTCATTTCAGTTATTTTTGCATTATTGTAGTTGCTTAGTGTTATTGTTGCTATTGAGGTGGATAATCCAATGTTACTATTACTTAGAATTTGCAGAGTGATAATTTGGTTTGTTGTTACTATTTGTGATGTCAATTGTGTTGCAAATAAGGCCATGTTTAATGCTTTGGTATTATTGACATTCTCTGAATAGAAGAAAGCTCTATCAGGTTGGTCCATAATATCTTTGGTGTCCTCAGATATGTTGGAAACAATGTTGTTGAATGATGATTATAATCATGCTTGATCATATAGTATGTGTTTACATGATGATATGTATGTTTCACAAGTGAGATTTAATGATCTATATCTTATACATTCAGTTATGTTATGTTTTGTGTGTCAGATGTGCTACCTTATCTGATACACTTTACAATTGATGTTAGAATATTAATTTGGGCCTCACCTTGGTGCATGAAGATCCACATGATTCAAGATTGCTTTGGAAGATGTTTGTTAGATGAGTGTTCTACAAGATTTAATCCTATCAATACATTACGCTTCAAGAATGACTCTAGTTGATGTGTGAATCATTGGATCTATCTTAGGAGAGTGTGTTGTGATATATATGAAGGTTGGCCACAACCAAGGCAAAAGAATATTCTCATGCATATTACCATACATAATTGAGCACATGTTTGCACATTCATGCTCTAACTTAAGTTCACTTAGTTGAGCCTAAATTTAGGATATTCTAATGTAGTTGGGCTCCATTTTAAACATTCTACATATAATACACTTCTAGTTTGCATATCTAGCTCTAGTTTGTTATTTTTAGTTTGAGTTAGCTTTTGCATATTTTTAGGATTATTGCTTTCTATAAAAGCAATTCATTTCTTCAGTATAATTAATCTCGCAATCATGTAATCTTGCATATTGTATTCTTTATTGCACTTGAGGAAAATAACAATTCTTTCTTGCTATCCTTGCTTGTGGAAAGTGTTTTTGTTTATTGTCTGATCCTTCAGTGTTTGTGTTTCAAACTTCAACACATGAGAGGCCAAAAAATATTTATTCACCACTTGAACTTTACCAGCCAGTGATAAATACTTGTTTCCCCAATTGAATATTTTTTTTAGTTTAACTATGAACCAATTCCACATATCAGACAAGGAGACCCCCAAACAAAAGAATATAACTAGGTCTTTGGTAATCTGTCTATGTCTGATTTGTTTTCAGTTTTGGGTATCGAATAAGAAACTGGATGAGAATTAGTCATAAGAAATTATGTTTTATGGTAGGCAAATCTTGAAATAGAATAATATAGATTAATAACTTCCATTATATTATTAATTTTAGTTTTGAAATTTTGAGTAAACAATAGACTTTCATCAGCAAAATGTGAAAATTTCACTACTACATTATTTTTTTTATGGATAAGGGGTTGTAGCCGAGATGATATTTATTAAGTATAATAAAAGCACATCAATCCTAGCTCAAAAACATACCGGGAGGAAAGAACCAACAAGAAAACCTTTGGTCATAGCCCATACATCCCGTAACTAAAGTATAATTACATCAAACAACATCTTTTCAATACCAAATCCATTAATATGAATATGAATGCCTTTAAGAAAATTTATTTGATTATACTTTTGCAGTGGATAACCAAGAGCATCTGCAACCAAGACATAAAGAAAGAGCAAAAAGGGCTACCCCACTTGATATACCTTTGTAACATGAAATAATCAATTAGAGAATTATTGATCAAAGATGAGCATTAAAACATGTTTACAAAGTTTGAAACCAAACCCCAACCACTGGAGCATTTTGATAATAAATCTCAATCTAATTCTATCATAAGCCATAACAACAAAATATTTCACCTTGATTATTAGGCCCACTCACATGTTTCCCAAGCTAGGATTAGATTATTAAAAATAATACATCCATCCAAGAACCCTGTTTGTTCAGGTCTAACTATCCCTTTAGCTACTGGTTTGATTCTCAAAGATAAGGCTTTAGTGATGATATACAAGGTATTAAGAAGAGTGATAGGGTGTCATCCAAAAAGAGAATCTTCATTCTTACCTTTTGGAAGAAGCTTGATCAATCCTTTGTTAATAACGAGACCCAAAGAGTCATGTTTCAATGCTTTCAAGTAAAGCAGATAAAAGTCTTCCTTTATATGTTGCCACAGGATTTGGTAAAAGTCAATACACAATCCATCAATTCTTGGACTTCTATTAGGAGCCATTGAGAAAAAAACCCATTCCAAATCCTCCATTGAAATATCTTCATGGTGTCTTCTTAAATTGATTGGACATAAAGCCAATAAGGGTCTTCCTTGAAAATATTTTTATAGAAATTATAGAATAACGTTTCAATGGTTTCTTGATTAGTAAAGACTGCCCCAATATACTCCTTCTTATGCTTATAATTCAAGAAGTTAAAAAAATATTTAGTGCCTTTATTGCCATCCTTAATACAATGCGATCTAGCCCTTATTTTGGCTCCTTGTCCTTTATAATATCAAGTTTCTACAATTGAGTCTCTATAGAAGCTATAGAGGTTTGGATAATAATATTACTGGGATATGAAAAGAGATTTTTTCTATTGTATTTTAGCTTCACTCTAAGAGATTTCTCCTTACACCTTCAGTGTCATGCCATTCTTTTACCAGATGATCATAAAAATGTGGCACATTAAGCAATCACTTCCTGTCAACAAAACCAATAAGAATCACCTCTTTAGGTTTGGGAATGGAATTCCAAATACCAACCAATGCAACGATACATGAAGGAGTTTTCAGATTTGAAGTGTTAATTTTGAAGGGCAACCTGCAAATTTATTTTTACCTTCCTTAGTGAGAGTACATATGATTGGAAAATGACCAGAAAAGAAATAGAGCAATCCACATTGACCTAGCAATGATAAAACACTTGAGATAATTACAAATTGGAGAGATAAAAAAACCTATCAAGTCTACTAAGTTTCCTATTCGCTCCTGATCCACAATTAGTCTAAGTAAACCACATATTATTTTGACCAAAACATCTTTAATACATATGGTCAAATGTCCCCAAGGTATTTGACAGAAGAGCCATTTGTCAAACTCATCATTGCTCAATCTAACACCATTATGCCAACTATGATCAATAAGATGTTCCACCATATTGAAATCACCCCCAATAACCCAATCATCTTGAGTCAGATTTGTAGACATCCATTACCAGATTTCACATCTTTCTTTAGCAATGTTGGCAACATAAACCAACAAATACCCAATGGGTTGTCCATTGATAAAAGAGAGGACCAAATCAGAACTATGTGACGGGTCCTCTCCTTTATCAATGAAAAACTTACTTTACCAAGGAGCTAAACCAATAACAAACCCACCACTTCCTTCTTTGTGCAACATATGAAAAAACACAACATATCTCCATAGTTGGAAAGAGAACTTAGCCGGGAACCATTCAATTTAACTTTTTGGAAAAATACAATATCTAGTTTATGTTTAACAATAACTTCTTTGACATTATATATGTAATGAGGGAGGGAGTTCCCTCTCACATTCCAAGACAAAATTGTATACTTCATTAGGAAAGTTTGTGAGATTCTCTTCTTGTAGAAGAACATCAAAACAATTAGTGGTTGTAATAGATTGATCAAAACTACTGTATTCTTTTGTTCAAGTAGTCCAGACCTTGACCTTTGCCTCAAAGTAGGAGGTGACCTACTTGAAGGCTAACTATCATATGAGGAGAGGTGAAAACATGATCATTACTTCTTACAACATGGAGGGAGGAGAAGAAGAATGATTTTGCATACATGGTTGTGAAGAAGGGGCATGATTCTAAGAAGGTTTATGTTTATTTTGAGATTTTGAAGATCTCAAATGTTTCTTCCTTTTCCTGACCATTCTCCACCCATCAATCATAACGATGTCTCTATAAGAGGGAGATTCATCAATATTACTCACATTCTCTTCTTCAATGTCTTGTTTCGTTTGAAGAGCTTTAGTAGGCATAACATGTGCCTGAGAATATTTTTGTAAAGATCGTGGACTGGGGGTAGCTATCATTTGAGTTAGAGCATATCTGTTATTCCTTATGGGTTAGTCTTGGATAATATGCCCTTCTTGATGACAAAAGATATATGCACTGGGCTTGTTTAGATAAACTAGAGGCTGACAAAAATCAAACCTTGGGCCTATTAATTTGTTGTTGTGTGGCAACTACTTTGTGAGGTCTATTTCTACACATGTCCTAGGGTGAACCCTTAGGTTGACAAATTTATATGTGATGTTTTGGCACCATAAAACCTTGCTAAGTTGAGAGATAATATCTTTGAGAAGGGACTAAAAGTAAGATTAAGGAAGGGCAACTCTACCCACATTGGGTATTTTGATTTGGATGGGCTTTTCAGATGAAAATCCAATGTCTAAGCTTGTAGGTAGCAAATTTGACCACATATGACCCATGCGCCACATTGCAGTTCTAAATGTACACGAAATGTACCCTTTGCCGAAACCACTCAAGGCTTTAATGTCCCAACCTTTATTCTCCCTATTTATTTTATTTAAGATGCAATCCCTCTTAGAAAAAATAAA
This sequence comes from Thuja plicata, assembly GCA_018584345.1. Taxonomy (NCBI): domain Eukaryota; kingdom Viridiplantae; phylum Streptophyta; class Pinopsida; order Cupressales; family Cupressaceae; genus Thuja; species Thuja plicata. The sequence goes on along the minus strand of MU223638.1, from coordinate 1,086,753 downwards.
ATGACAGATCTACTTTGATATTCATCAATACAATCAACTACATCATTAGGAAGAAAAAACTATATAGTTTTATTTGAATGCCCATCCAAATTGTCGACCATTTCTTCCACATTATCTTCATTCCTATCTAATTTGTTAGAAGTTGAAGTATTTTCTTCAACTAAAGCATCATTCTTTAAAGTAACAACTTCATTGTTGACCCCTCTTTCACTTTTTTTTTTATTTCCAAATTTTGGCTCCCCACCTCCTTTCTCTACCTCTTGATTTTCATAGTGTTTGCCCTAATCAACAACTAAGCAAGCACCAAATCCAGAAAAACTTAGCACTACCCTATCCCCAAATGGTGGGCTTAACACTGAAACACCTAGGGTTTTGTTGCTTACTTTCCTCTTCCTTGCGTTCTTTCGTTTCGTGTTGTGTTTCCAAAACTGCTTATCCTAATAACAATTAAGTGGCCCCCTCTCTCAATTGATTTCAGTGAACATTACCAAGGAGAAGAACACCACCTACCACCCATATTTCAAATAACTTGCCCACTAAAAAAACTTCTAGTGAGCCAATAATCACTCATTTTTTTAAAAGAAAAAGTCAATAATTAGATCAATTGTGCAACTTTATTAGTACCAATAGTGCACCATATTGGAGTATTTATGCTTAAGTATTGGATAACTATACAATGTTTTTGGTTGTCAAAGCAAATGGATAATAGAACAATAAAGAATATGTTTGAGACAACATTTTGAAATTACCACTTTTGAACCTTTAGAAACATAACATATCTCAACTACTCACAAGCTAAAACAATAGCTACAAATAATTAAATCGCTTATAAAATAACAATCGTTCTTTCCCCAACTTGTTCTTTCTTGCAGTCATTTACAAGCAGGTTTCCTTCAAAGTAGCTCCGCAACTCAATTCATGTACATGCGATTATAACCACACGACAAGTATATTTCTTCCCTGGCCCCGCAACTAAACACAACAGGGACAAATGTTTACTTCACAATCCTTTAGGAATATGCAAAAAAATGAACGGCCACAATATTCCTGTGAAAATATCAATACACGTGAATAAGCTTGTACTCCTTACAACCGACTGGAACACTGAAATGAAAATATTCAAAGAAGTGTAATCTAATGCATTAGTTCAAATACTGAACACAACCCAACATAGCATATACAATGGCACTAAAACTTGGGTTTCTGACTTCTCTAGTGCGGGACATTTCGGTAGGCAGCAGCGTCAAGGTTAAATACAACAAAAATGTGGCGGTGTTTTCTTCCCCAAAAGACACGGAAACACTTTCAATTGGATTGTGTCACCATTGCAGGCTTAACTCTTGCAGTGGCGTGAAAATTAGGACTTCAAGCCCACCTGCTGCTGCGGCAAACAGAACAGAAGAGTCTGGTATTTCAGAAGAATCACCTGATGAATACAGGTCAGCAGGTAAAAAGCTTTAGATACATACAAGAGTTGCATGAGTTCATCTGAGGGTTGAAAATTCAAGCGTTGAATCTTTCTTTCTTTCCTTTTTTAAAAGTTTCTGAGTGTTTAATTGCGTAGGATTTAATGTTAATCCGATCGGTTTTCGCATCGCGTGGGATCCAAGTAGCTAGGTTTTATAATGTCAGTACGTTGCTGATTTGCCAAGGGCTCGTTTTTAATTTAGTAGAATTTATCATAAAACAACGAATTTTAGCTAAACACAATCAGCATATGGGGAATCCAACCACCATAATACAATATGGCACATTTTCAATTTATCATCATCTGTAGTACTACCTAGTAAGTATTCCACCGTTTTAATAAGATTAGTCATCCCCTTAAGTATCGGTGAAATTTTGTTTTGTGCAACCAGTTCTATACAAAATAGTACGTTGATGCATAGGGAAAAAAACCACTCCGCTCTGATACAGGCTCAAAGCACATAAAACATACCAAGACTTACAGCATCCCATACACACAACAGATTGTAACACAACAAAATCAATTCATTTATTCAAATTTTAAAACAAAATTACATCACATGGCCTATCAATGGCCTCCCAAGATTTCCCTACAAACTTCAATCCTCAGTTTCTTTATGCCATTTCCCTTTGTTCTTCTTTCCCGTATTTGCATACTCCATGCACCACACTTTATTCTTTCCTTCTCTCTATCATGCACTGCCTGGGCTCACCCCATCTCTCTCTTTCAATCCTACGCAGCCTCTCCTCCCATTGCTCTTAATGTTTTTTCTATTTATTAATGCAGATGCCAATTATATTCTGCTGCAGTCATTCCAAGACTAACCGATGCTCTTCCAACATTTATTGAATTTCAGTCTTACACTTTAATTTCTAACCGCTATCTCCATGCACTCCATGTCTATATTTGCTGAAACTGCCTCTCATTAATTGCCACATCTTATTATTAAACAGCCGTTACTCTTTTTTCAGTTACTTATTCAATGTAACCTTGTTTTCCAGCTAAGATTACCATACGGTGAATGTTCATACCCTGTTTCAATGCATCCATTCTGGCATGGCAAGCAGGATGCTCCTGCATCATACCTTCGTATATGTCAGTACCAAAACCAAAATTTACAAATCACAATAGATTTTCATTTTATTTTCACTGGTTGGATTCGAATAATCTGCTTGCACAATGTTGTAAAGATGCAGGAAAAACCCAGTGAAAACACGTGTTATGCGGATTTGTGTTTTTGCAGTCATGCCATTTGTGTTGAGAATAATCAGAACTTTTATAATCTATGATATCTATGATCAATTTTTTTATTTTTTTTATTTACTCATAATCTCAATATGTAGAAGGCAATCTAACTGTACTTCTAATATGAGACAGATATATCCTACCCCTAATGAAGACAAGCATATCCATAAAATACATGTACAATTTGGCTTTAACCTTCTCAGGCTCGAGGTTCAAACATTAATCTGCACTTATCAGGAATTTAAGGCATCAGAGTTTAGTGTGGAGAAATTCTCCAGGAAGGGGTGTATGCTATTAGCCGAAGCCAGGCAATTGTGGTGAGGGATCATGCCTACTAGGAGGAGGAATTGTTGGAATCATTTGCCATTGCACCAAAAGCTCGAACTATCAATGACCAATACAAACGCCAGATTTAGCCCGACCCACAGGAGGCAGTTAAGCCATGTCACGAATCTCCAAGGAGGTGCTGACCACCAACTCAACAATCTTCCCCTCAACACCAACTGAGCCTTTAACACCCACTGAAGGGAGACTCGAACCCATGACCCAAGGCTCAGATACCAATTGTTGGAATCATTTGCCGTTGCACCAAAAGCTCGAACCGTCAATGCCCGATACAAGCGCCAGATTTAACCCAACCCACGGGAGGCAATTAAGCCATGTCACGAATCTCCAAGGAGGTGCTGACCACCAAGTCAACAAGAATCACCTCAGCCCCGCTAGTGGTAAAACCCTAATAACCGCATCTGTACATGGTACATACTCACCAAGAGTATTTGCCTAGCCAGATAGATAGAACGTTGAACTTATAGGCATATAGATAGATTGATAGACAAATATATGGATGCTGTTAGTTTTTTATTGTCCATTTTGTGGCAGTTTGCCTAAACATTAGTCACCGGGAGATGTGGGATATGGCAATGGGAGGCAAATTCAGATAATGTAAAGGTGTATGAGAAAGTGTGCGACTATGTTCGACAAATTCTGCTTTTAGTTGTGTAGTTATTTGATGTAGGATAGGAGCTCTGTGATTAGATCTTCTGGTTGCATAATGTTGTATCTTGTCAAAGGTGATCTGAAATGCACGAAGGGATAAAAGACAACTGATTTTGTACCTTATTTTTCGCAGTCACAAGTTTGATCAGGATTTATTTTCTTGCTTTTGGTCAATTTTCAGCTTGTAAGTTGGCCAGGTTCAGAACTTGAATGGTAACCCGTGCTTATCCGGATGAGCTCGTCTGAGTAAAATTTCTACATCCAAGGGGCTATACTCAGGCCACAAAATGTCAGACAATGCTATTGACTTGAGGATTACACTTATCCACGAATGAATCACACTCGCCCCATGAATGGTAAAAGGGTAACAATATCACCTCCGTATACAAGACAATATTGTTTATCCTGCCTGGTTAGTCAATGAATATTACAAGAAATATAAGCTTTTGCTTTGTATACTTTCTTTGTTTGGCCATTTACTTCAATTTTGATTGGTTAAATTGAATTAAGAAGATATGAATATTACCATTTTGCTACCTGTTACCACATGAAGCTCATAATGCAAAGCTTTAATAATATGCTCCTACTCCAAACGGCTGCCTGCCTCCATTATTGATGTGCAGGCCTGGCAGCCCTGTGGAAGACAATGTGTACGTCTAGGATTCTTTTATAATCCCGTTCTATAATAAATTACTACCTTGGCTGCTTGCAATTCACTGAAATGGAATTTTATTTTCTGTCTTCTGCTCCTCTCAATACTAACAAAATCATGTATTAATGAGAACATCTAACACATACTGAAGATAAGAGCGTTCCAAGTTTTAACATTAAGTACATACTGATCCAGTTACAGAAATTGACACTCTGTTTATACATTAATGATTAATCAAACAGGCTTTAGCTTACAAGTTGATACCTAAGAAGCATAGTTGCATAGACCACATGTACATTATATGTTACAGGGTTCTGAAAGTGTGGGCACCTGTGAATTTCAATTCAATTGTAGTATTATATGGCATGGAATTGTTGATTTGGAAGCTTTGGGTTGAGAGGGGGATTATCCATGTAGATAAACTAAACATAAAAAATCGTCTGAGTGCCAATTTCAACTGAGAAATAATCATTATAATCCAAGTTGTGGTTTGATGGAGTCCCGAACAAGATTGAATTATAAATTCTATTAATAGGGTTTTCAATAAATACTTCCCAAGATTCTTCCTTACTGTTCTTTGCAGTTGAAGTACACATGGCACTTTAAAAAGCTCATCTATCTGAGTGCAGTTTGAGTAGAAAGCTTATTAGGCTTTCATGAACTCTGATCTTTGTGAATCAGCTTAATTAAAAAACAAGGGTCAAAATTTCTGGATTCCTTTCTGGAACATGAGGAAAAGCACGAGTGCAAGTGTGATAGAGATGTTCTTCTTTTAAATCCCTACACAAAAAAATGATCTAATTACAAATGCAGTTCTCTAATGTAATGCTCTTGAAAGCCTAGTCTTGTAGCATAAATAAAAATTCAATGTAAAGCACTCTGCTTTTCTGCATCAATTTCCTCTATCGCAACTAAGTATTGGTTTTTCTAGTGAATATAATTGTATTGCGCAAAGCAACTGTTTTTATGGGAACTTATCATTGAGGACCCCATTACAATCAGTTCATAGATTTATTATGTTTATGTTGTTATGACAACTCACATTCGTTAAAATTGACTTGTATTCCAGTAACATTATGCTTGCTTTATTTTTTTTAAGAACTGCTTGAACATTTTACAGAGGGTCTTATTTCATGGTTTGTTCTTGCCTTTCCTTTACAAGCTTCAGGACTTCCTTTAAAATTTTTCGTTTTTTGTATTTGGAAACATATTCATCCACTCATGCTGTCATTTTTTTTCACTCTCTGGACAGGATCATCAGTGCAGTCTCAATTAGATATCTTGGAACGACTGACATCTAACAGCACTGTCAACCTGGAAGGTTGGTAATCAAACAGTTTTCAGTCCTCTTTAACCTGTAGTAAAGCAAAGAGTATGTGCAATATTAAACATGATATTTTGCAGCCGTTCGGAAAAGGTTTATTTTATTCAAATGACCTTTCAAAGGCTTCTTAAGAATCTATTTTGCCCATTTTTTATAAGCTAACTAAGTTATATTCTCCTTTTCTACCACTTTCCAGCTTTCTGAATTGATTATCATTACCTGCACACATAATCTACATGCGAATACCCCAAAAGCAGGCAATCTGTACCTGTGCAACTTTTTGAATTTCTAGCTTCTTATAGTTCTCTTCGATAGCTATAGCCATGTCTATAACAGTGATATAAGCTGTAAATGATGAGCACTGTATTGATGTTTAAACAGGGAGTTGGCAATCTCAGGTTCCATCCAAAAAGACTATTCGTGAGCAGCTCAGTGAATTGGTAAGCAATGATGTTGGTGAAGCCACAATACCACTTGGCAAACGTTTCAAACCTCCAAACTCCTTAACATTATCACAAAAACGAAATATCAAGAGGCAGGACTATTTGAACAAAGTGGCCAAAAGGAATGATATACCATTTTTCACAACCATTGCATTGTATGTAATTCTCCCTCCTATTGTGATATTAGGAGTAGCTGTTGCAACTGGCTACGTAGAACTTTTTCCTTGATCCAATTTATGGTTGAACTTAAGGATTTGTTAAGGGTGGGTGTGGACTGTGGAGACATTTAAATCAATCTCTGGGAACGATGTGCCAGCAGAAGAATTGAAAGAGCTGCTATTTACTTTGTTGAGTATAAAGGAAAAAACCTAAACTGTCAATAGCAATGGCTTGTTGGCAATGTGTACCTTGTGTCAGAAAGGTAGGAATGTGTAACACAGTACGCTACATATTTATAATATAGTCTACAGCAAGGAAGAGATTCAAGGACGTAACCACTTTAACTAAATTATTACAAATGGATATGTGGTATTATGTAATACTCTTTGAAGTTCTTGTTTTGGATTCCATGGGTTGGATCTGTAATTTTTAAAAAAGATTGTGGCTTTTACTTCGTCTGTGATATATTTGTTTTCAAAATACTGGCCATTAGCCATTCAAGGCAAAGCCAAGAAAAAAGTGTTTTCTTTTGTAGTGCCAAGGATGTCCATTGGCATCCTTTTATGGTATTGTTATAAAGCCCGGGAAGAAATCAATCTTCATGCTAAATTATTGTTATGAGTTTCTCCTGCCATGCTGAGTGTTCATCCTCTGGCCGATTGCAGTTTATGGTAACTTTGTATATTTGGACACAGACTACATAAACGATCTGATGTTCATGACGGTTGAGTTGTTTTTATACTATTTCCATACTTTTTTTAAGAGAACATGGAAACCAAAGAATCAATTGTTATAGCGGGAAGTTTAATTTGAAGCTATCTAGTTTTGGTGCGAAAGAATTCAAATGGATTTATATAATAAAATTTTAAAATTGCTGGAAAATGCGAATGTTTTTTTGTAATTACCAATAACTTGAAACATAAAGCACATGCTATTGTTTTGTGAGGAATCACAAATCTGTAGAAAACAATATTGTTAATGATGAACATCAAACACTTGCCTTCTTACAATTTTTGTGGCAAACCAATTTGAGCTTAAATAGCTATTGAAATTTTTCTACGAAGATATTTTCAAATTATAAAACATCACTCCATGAAGACGATCAAGTTAGATTAAACATGCTGCTTAAAATATAAATAGTCGTGGAGATGATTATCAACAATTTGCTTGCCTTCAATTTTTAATAAAACTGCTTCATATAAAGAGATAAACCCAATTCAAGACAGAACAGAGGATCCTAAAGGCAGGCCTAACCATCGTAAATAATCATGGAATGCCAGTGGATTGGAATTTAAATCACCCTCTTTCCCCAAATATGCAAAAAAGATGAGGCGGGGGTTGACATACTCAGAATGAAAGTAGATACTTTGTTTAGTGTCTTTTTGTCAAATTTGTGAGTTGAGCAAGATCATAGATGTTACGATATTGAAGAATCACTTCACATTCTGAAGATAATCTCAAGATGTGGCAAGTGACATTTTGATTTATGAACCCCCAATAGCCTAGGGAAAAAAAACTATCAATAGTTCAAAATTTTGCACATGCACTCAATAAGTTTATTAACTATGAAACCCTTCTGAAGATGCCCGGAAAAATCTTCTGTTTGAACTTTGCTACAAGCTGTTACTACCTGTAAGTCATCACAGTGAACCATTCTTGAGTTTTGATTGCTCTGCGATGTATTATGGTAAAAAATTGAATATGGGGTGGACAGGAAGCGGGTGACTTGATAGTCTCATTGTTGGTCGCCTGGTGCGGCAAGGGCGACCTTTTGAAAGAAGTCTGCGGCAAGGGCGACCTTTTGAAAGAAGTCTTTTTTGTCACATCTGTTGCTTCCGCAGTATTTGGAATGGTGGTTGCTGATGAAGGCATCATAGGTGGCCTGAATGAGATCGCGTAGAGAAGGGATTGGCGAGGGCAGGGTTGAGGATCGTCCCAGGTTTGGAATTTGATTGTCGTATTGGCTGTTTTTCCACTTTTGACCTGAATATGACAGACAAAATTTACTAATAAATCATCTAAATTATAGACAATATTTTATTTGCTTAACTGAGAGTTTTGCACATATTAAATTAATTTATATTTATTTTATATTTTATATTTTTTATCATAAATAAAAGGTTTTGATTTATTGTATATTATTATTGATTTAGAATCTTTTCCAAATAAAATATATGAATTTTAATTATTTAAGATTTACATATATTATAATTTATACTTATTTAAAAAGTGGTATGGAGCGCAATGGCTATGGAGGCAACGGCTATGGAGGAAGAAACTATTGGAGAAACCAGACAGATAGAGGTAGATTACACACGGAATCACAATCTGGAATGCACTCCAGGCAAAGGATTCAAAATGGTTTCTATTGGAAGCAGAACCAAAACAGAAGTTTGGTAGGTTTCCAGAGAGATGAGGAGTCTCGAAGAAGGTTGTTCACTAGATTCCATGGACCCATCAATCTCCAAGTCCAAAATGATTCTCGGAAGCATAGAATCAAAAAGCATGTGGAATGGAGACTGCCAAGACAAGATCCATCTAGAAACTCAAATAGAGGAAGGAATGGTGGGAAAAGGGAGAACGAAAGTCTTCCATATTGGAAGCGGAATGGATTTTAGCAGCAACCGGACAATTTCAGCTTCAAGCAGATCGAAGACAAGTTCTGGCGCCCTAAGGACTCAGAGAAAGTCTTTCCCAAAGACTATACAACTCCTCCAGCTCTACTAGAAACTAACAAGGTAGACAACACTACCACTGTTAGAGCTTCTTCATTATTGATTAATAATAAGCAATGGGAAGAATTTGTAATTAGATTACAAGAAACAACTTTTTTCATGAAATGGTTAGGCCCATGGCCATCTTTACATAAGATTCAAACCTGGATGGAGGCTAACTGGGGGAGTAACTTTGAAATCAAAACCCTCTCCAATGATTTCTTGTTAATCATATGCCCAACAAAGAAGGATAAAGACTGGATAGTGAAAGGAGGACCATTTACCATAGACGGGAAAGACATTTACATATGCGACTGGAGACCTAACTTTAACTCAGATAAGGAAGAAGTTGAAAATATAGTTGTTTGGCTGAAACTTAGAAACCTCCCTTGGGAATATCAAAATGAAGAAACCCTAAAGCTTATTGGCAACTGCTTGGGAAATTTTTTAACTTCTGAAGAAGTGGTGGATAAGAATGATTTTTATATTTATTCCAAAATCCTGGTGAAAATACAAAAATGCTATAAGATTCCAGACTTTGTAGTGCTCGGGTCAGAAAAGGGAGAATGGAGATTGAAAATAGAGATTGAAGAAGCTAATCTATGCATGGAAGCAACGAAAGCAAATGAAAAAGGCAAAGGTCTTGCAGTAAATAACAATTTGGAATGGATTAAAATGATAGAAAACACTAGAACTCGACAACCCCTTTGGTCGATTCACTTTGAAGAAGAGATGCTGGAAATAAGATCCTCGGTGGTAGAGGTTTGATCCCAAGCAGCAATAACTCCGCTTAACTCAGAAAAGGAATGTAGGATGGAAAAAGCAACTGACGGCTCTGCCCATGAGGGCAATATAGAGATTCCATTGTCTACTCAAGTGGTAAAAGAAACCCCTTATGAACCTAATAAGGAAAGACACTCGGAGCTAGATGAAGGTTTTATGTCAACAGTAGTGCCAGACACAATAGATGAATGTTTGCGAACCCCCAAAAGCTTCAAACAAAGGATTGCTAACAGAGGCTGCAAACCAGATTTCATTGCTGAGGGAGTTTATCAATCTGAGAATGAAGAGCATAATCTAGAGGATGGGAACATTGAACTAGCATATCAATGCATAGATATTCAGATAACCCCTATTCGAAATCTGGATAAGTCTATGGAAGATATGAGAGAAACGGAGGAAAATGAATAGATTTATGAGTCTGATGAGGGAGGAGCAGATGCCATAAAGGATGACTTTGGATTAATGGAACAACTAGATCTCCTAGAGAACATAACCATTAGTCAGACTCAGTCTTTGCTTACCAAACCAAACATCAAAGAAAAGAAGAAAAGAGGCCCAATGTCGGCTAAGGCCAAACTTGCTATTGCTGGAAATGCAACAAACCAGTCGAAATTGACTAGATCGGGAAGAGGTGGCTCCTCTTCCCAGAAGCTATGAAGCTCCTTTCGTGGAATGTCAGGGGCTGCAATGCCCTTGACAAACAACGCTTGGTCAAAAGAGGTCTTGACCAAGCCCAACCTGATTTAGTTTTTCTGCAAGAAACAAAGTTAAGTGGTGAAGGTTTGCAACAATTTACGAGGAAATTTCAACAATGGGGATGTCTCTTTACAGATGCTGAAGGTGCGTCTGGGGGGATGGATATAATGTGGAAGGAGGCAGGGGCAAAAGTCAGTAGGATAGAGGATGGAAGTAATTGGCAGTTAGTTTAGATCCAATTGTTTCAACACAAGGTCACCTTCTATGCTATTAATACTTATGGCCCATGCAATCACACAATGAAGCAGCAGTTATGGGCTTCCTTCACTGGCATAATTTCTAGAATTAAGGATAGCCTCTTTATGCTAGTAGGGGATTTCAATGCCATTCTTTCTCCAAAAGAAAAATTAGGGGGAAAATGATGGATTAGTCAGAGTCAGAAGGACTTTGCAGATTTTGTAGCCTTAAACGAATTACAAGATGTAGAGTTTAAAAATGGAGCCTTTACATGGACTAATAGACGCAAAGGATTCACAAATATTGCTGAGAAGTTAGATAGGTTCCTACTTGGAGGTGCTTGGGAGGAGACCAAATGACTATGTCAAGCTGAAATATTGCCTATCACTAGATCAGATCATTTTCCAATCTGTCTGAGGATAATTGAAGATGCTGCTCCAGAACGAGCCCCTTTTAGATTTGAGAAAATGTGGTTACATGATCCAAGCTTCTGGGAGATGATTGAAAAATGGTGGAAAACTGCTCCGAGAAGATTTGGTAATTATGCTTTCATTTTCTTTAAAAAATTGCAATACATTAAAGAGAACTTAAAGATCTGGAATAGGGAACAATTCAAGAATATTTTTGACGAAAAATATAAACTGGAAGCAGAACTTGCTGCTTTAAATGAAGTAACTGCTGCAGGGGGGATGAACTTACACATTTTTAATCAAGAGACAGAGTTAAGAAAGAAATACTCTGAGATTCTGAACAGAAAAGAAACATTCTGGAAACGGAAATCAAGAGAACTATGGCTCAAAGAAGGGGACAGAAACACAAAATTTTTCCACAATTCAGTTAAAGGCAAAAGATCTTTGAACAAATTTTTCTCAATCAAAGATACTCAGGGAGCTCTACTAACTGAACCTAATCAGATTAATGAGGCAGCAATAAGACATTTTTCCTTGATTTTTGCAAAAGGAATAGAGGATAATGTAGATACAGAGGAATTTTTGGAGGTAATCCCTCAGCTTATTTCCATAGAACAGGACAAATGGCTGATGCGCAATATTACTAAATCTGAAGTTAAAAAGGCCCTATTCAAAATGAACAGTGATAAAGCACCGGGTCCAGATGGATTCCCAACTTTATTTTTTCAAAAGCATGGCATATTGTTGGAAAGGAGTTATGTGAAGTTGTAGAGAGGAGTCTAGGAAAGGAGGATTTATTTTCAAAGATTTTAATAATACCTTTCTAGCTTTGGTTACAAAGAAAGGAAAGAAGGAGTCCTTTGATGATTTCAGACCGATTGCCCTTTGTAATATTGTTTACAAAGTGATAGCAAAAGTAATGGCAAACAGGTTGAAAGAAGTGCTATCTACACTGATTTCAGAAGAACAACGCGGGTTTGCTCCAGGACGCTCCATTTATGAAGGTATTATAGTGGTGCATGAGGCAATTCATTCTATAAAGGCTAGTAAAAATGCTAGCATGATGGTTAAACTGGATATAAGAAAAGCCTATGATAATGTTAATAGAAGTTTTCTTGTGAAGGTGCTAAAAAAAATTGGTTTTGAGAATGCATGGTAGGTGTATAGTTGCATGTCAACTACTATGCTTTCAATATTGGTGAATGGCAGCCCTTGAAGTTTTTTTGAAACCTCTACTGGTATCTGGCAGGGAGATCCTCTCTCTCCATTTTTATTCATTATCCTAGCTGAGGTATTAGGCAGAACCATAAAAAAAACTAAGCCTTTGGATGCTTGGAAAGGACTTAAGGTTGCCAGAGATCTAGAATCAATTACTCATCTACAGTTTGTAGATGATACTTATCTTATGGGGGAATCTTCTTCTCGAGAAGCTAGAATTATTAAATCGACTCTAGACACTTACAGTAAGGCTTCAGGTCAAGCTATTAATTGGGAGAAATCAAAGATATTCTTTTTTAATACTAATCTTCCTACTCAACAACACATCACACAGATTCTTGGGATGAAAGTTGGTTCTCTCCCAAACAAATATTTAGGCATTCCACTTTTTGCAGGGGCTTCAAAAACAAGTTATGGAAGGATTTAATAAATAGTTGTGTAACAAAAATGGATAGCTGGAAAGGTAAATGGCTCACTTATGCACGACGTATTCTTATGCTCCAATCGGTAATCTCAACCATCCCTATTTTCTCAATGAGCTACCTCAAAGTCCCAATCAAGGTGCTGGGATATATTGAACAACGCATGAGGAAATTTTTTTGGAATGGAGGTCAAGAAGAGGAGAAAATTTCATTAGTAGCATGGGACTCTATCTGCACTTCAAAGAGAAATGGAGGAGCTGGGCTCCAAAAATGACAGCTGATTAATAAAGCCTTGGGGGCCAAATTAGTTTGGGACATTTATACCAACCCATCTCAACTTTGGGTAAGAATCCTGAAAGCTAAATACTTAGATTTTGGAGAGGACAGAAGAATTTTTACAGTTCAAAACCCTCCCAAAGGGTCATCAATTTGGAATTTCATTTTGGAACGTAGACCTTTAGTAAATGATCACTTATCATGGCAAGTGAGAGATGGACATGATGCACTGTTTTGGGAGGACTCATGGGATGACAAACCAGCTATGATAGAAAGCCACAATTCAAGGGCACTAATTGACAACTTTAAGGAGGTATGGGGTGATAAGGTTAAGGATTATATGGAGCTAAAACCTGGTCCTTGGGGACAACAATGGGGGTGGAAAGATACTGCTACTATAGACCTAGGGGAAGAAATATGCTCTGAAATGAATTCAATATTTACAGAAAGATCTCAAACCCTACTGAATAGGAAAGATAATATTATCTGGTGTGCGGCCAAAAGTGGCAACTACTCAGCAAAACTACGCTATCACCTACTAGTAAGTGAAGAGGAAAAGTATGAGTGGCCCTATCAATTATGTTGGGATGAAGAATGCTTACCTAAAGCAGGAGCATTTGCTTGGATTTCCATCCAAAATAGGATTTTGACAGATGATAAAAGAGGAAATTTGGTTTTACCGGCCCTTCAAGATGCCCGATGTGTGAACAGGCTAATGAAGATGCGGATCATCTTCTAGCCCATTGTAAATTCTCCCACCACTGCTAGGAGAGGATAATGTCTAGATTAAATATCATAGGACCCATGCCTCACTCTATTTTAGATATTTTCAAGGGATGGTATATCCCCCCTTGGAAATCCACTCTATCTAAAATCTGGATTATTTGTCCTTCAATTGTCATATGGGAGCTTTGGAAGGAGAGAAACAGAAGGATTTTCAGAGATGTTTCAGGATCAGTTGAGAGAATTTGCCAAAGGATTGATGTAGCGATAGAAGAAGTAATGAGCTCAACAGTCAGCAAATTAAAGGCTAACACCATCTTCTCATCATGGGACAGCTCAATACAGAGACACTGGCCAGGAACTAAGATTCGGTATAAAAATGATGGTAGTCAATCAAGAATGATCAAGGCTTGTAGAGATGATGTCAGATGGGTTCTTCCAGACACTAGTTGGATAAAGCTAAATTTTGATGGCTCTTCGAAAGGCAACCTTGGGATATCTGGAGCAGGGGCTATAGCAAGGAACTACAAAGGTGAGATATTATCCTTAGCAACTAAAAGGTTAGAGGATGACTCCAATAATATGGCAGAAGCACAAGCAACATTGTTAGCATTGAATATGGGAAAGGTGTTAGGGGTGGACAAAATTCATATAGAAGGGGACTCAAAAATAATAATCGAAGCCATAAAAAAGAAGCAATCCAACACCTGATATATCAATAGCATTATAAAAGAAGTTACTGAGTGTCTGCATAAATTTAAAGATTATAAAATTACTCATACTCCGCGGGAGGGAAACATTGAGGTAGACAAGATAGCTAATTGGGCAACCACATTTCATAAAAGGAATGATCAGATTTTGATAACTTTTCTACTCTCAACTTGTGTGAGTTGAGTTTAAATTTGGAAGGAATTAAAAGTTAACAATTATTAATGCCATCTCCCCTTCAAGTATATGTAATAGTTACAAAGAAATTATAATTCTAATATGTGTCCTCCCGTTGAATTTGAATTAACATTGTTTGCATCATTGGTGGATCAATTACCGAAGTGGTAATGATATTAGAAGGACAACAGAGTGGTGTAATCATTTATTAGTATGCAGGCCATTTATGGCGCAAGTTAGATAATGGAATGAGTGGACACTTCACATGAATTTCGGTGAAAGTAGATGGAAACACTAAGCAACATCTTTAAAAGATGGAAAAGTGACGGTTTGTGTTCATAATTGTGGCTCTCTAAACAACGAAAAGTGTTTCATTGAAGAAGAAAACGACCAGAATGGAAGCGAATTTCAACATAGATTCAGAGAAGCAGATGAAAGCCTTCAAAGGCCCGATAAGCAACGAACAAATTAAAGGATTACTGAAGGTTAGATTTGATAAGATGGTAGCTAGTGTGCTGAAAGTTATCGGCACCCAATTTCAAAATAGGAAGGTGAAGAGACGCACCAACTTGAATGTCATTTCAATTTTTATGGCATGGGGTCTAGAGATTCGGGAGAGCACAAATGAAGTTGGCCGAATTACAAAGGATTTGTTCGAAGATGACGTGTTAGGAAAAATGGAGTCCAACTTGGAGTGGTCTGTGCCCGGCATAGGGCAAGATATCACAGAGTGCTTTGAAGAAGATGATGATGCCCGATGATTTGGGCTCATTCCCTTTCTGCGGTGGCAAGCAAAGGTAGATAAACCTTATTTGTTTCAAAAAGAAGTGGAAGGATGGAGGGAGATGAAGGAGGAACTAATGCAGCAAACCCTTGTGGCCAACAACCGAGCATTGAAAAATTCTAGTGAAGGTGCCGAAGAAGAAAATGAACCCTCGTGGCCGTGGCAAAAAGAGGACTGGTTTACTGTAGATTCCCTCGACAAGGAGTTTTTGAAAATCCTTTTTTGGTGTCATTTTGTGGGTTGATGCAGGTGTCTGAGGACAGCTATGAAGCTGCGGAATCGCCGAGTGCAAGGAAGAATGCGCAGCGACCCAAGTTTTGAAAGGATTTAAGGTTTTTTTGATAAATTTGAAATGCTAAATCTGTAACCTGTATAATGTTTTGTTTATATAAAGATGTTATCGAGACATGGCAAGGAAAGCCTCAGACTTTTATAAGTGTAGACAGTAATCTTTGGGCTTTAAGATGTAAAGTTTCGAAGTTGTAATTAGGTCATAGGTTGTTAGGGATGGGGTTTGCAGATGTAAAGGAGCAAATGACTCCTATTGATGAAAGAAACTTACAGATATGAGCTGATATAACTGCTTAAGGTTTTATTGTAATCTCTTTATTTTATATCAATACAAAATACCAATTACCGACCAAAAAAACAATAATTTATAACTATTTTTAATTTATTAAATGATTCATGAATTAATGGGAACAAATATACACATAAATATTTCACATGTTATATTTTTGAATTAAATAAATTAAAAAATTATTGTGAATTTGATTGATTGTAAGATTTCATTCAATTTTATAAGGTTTTAGATTATTTGAAATATATAAGTACTATGGTATTGATATAGGATTCATTGTGTAGTAAGTTTGTTTGAGTTGGAGTAGTATTGGGATGGATGATCTCCCGAGAAGGCCCAATACTTCACCTCTCTAGACGTCACCTAGTAACAATAAATGTTAACTAAAGCATTCATTCTCACTAGAAATTAGTTCATATGAATCACTACACAAGAAACTTGGGTCAATGAGTTTGACTTGAAAACTACACACTGAATCATAAGAGCAATATCAAAATTTGACATCTTGTCAAAAATATCTCCTCTCAATATACAAGTATTTTTAAAATAATAAATGTTAGAATTTTAACTCTATTATATATGATATTTAATATAACATCTTTTACATCAACATTTTGGATCACACTCTGATTATCAAGACATAAGAGAGCTAAAGGAGTGAAAAAATGATTTGTTGCCTAAGATTAAAAAGATGAGGGAAGGGAAGGGAAGGGACAAGGAAGATGTTTTACACAAATCAATATGAAAACTATAAAATAAGAGAATAACAACAACAATAAAAACGAGTTGTTAAATTTAAAAAAATAGCTATTAAAATTTATATTTTCTTTGTACCTTGCCTTCTTTTTTGTGTCAATCTTATTTGTCTATTTATTTCCTCTTTTATTTTCTTAAGCTTATCTTTGGTCTTTGCACTTTTGTTGTCTTACCTCATTCTCATTATAATTTTCATTAGCTTGTGCAATAACTATTAATTTATTAGCTTTTTGTTCATTTAGCAACCCTTTTATTTAAATTATTATTGTTATTTTCTTATTTTGTCTCTGGCTGTCACATCAATTTGTATAAAGTGCTGAAATAGCGTTGGTATAACGTTGGTTGAAGAGTTATGAGTGGCCCAGGAGGTTAAGAGGACGTTTATTGAAAATGGGGTTTTTATTGTAACAAGTGCAGGAGTAGAGAGGATTTTGAAATCACTAATTGAAGGAAACAAAGACAGAGAAATGAGAAGGGCATGTGAGTCGAAAGCACCAACAATATTGGTAGTAGGAGAGGATGGAAGTTCATTTAATAATCTACAGAGATTTGTATCCTCGATCCACAACATTCAGACCAAGTAAACTTACTTCCATGTTTCAGATAAAGGTTAAATAACAAGTTTAAACACACTATTTTGTTAAGGAAACAATTTTGAAGTTTTGCTAAAACACACGATATTTATTCATTGACTAATGCATTCAGTGACAAGCTCTTCCGTAATTTTATAACAAATTGACCATTTAAGGAAAAAAACTCTCTTCCATTGTCATGAAGCAGTTTATTACACTTGTTGTCAACGCTTGCTCTTGTTCAACAATATTGCATATAATCTCAATGAAGCAATCCTTTGCATGCGTACATGCGTAACTGCTACACCATTTAGTTGAAGAATAAAATCCGTAGTTATGAAATGAGGCTTAGCCTGTATAGATTAGTTGAAGATTAAATACAAGGTTGATTAAATGGTATTACTGATGAATTCAAAGAATCCATCCTTATCTTCATTAGCATTTTCAGAAACTTGTTAACAAGTTGGAAATTTTTCTAACTTCGCAAAATGCTCAAGGTAGGATCTTCACACAAAGAATTTGTTGAAATATCTTGAAAATATTTTTTAAAAATATATTTGGTGGGTGTAAATCTAGAGTTCCACGATTTATACTAACATCATCCAACCTTGTCAAAATGGACATCTGAGACAAGATATAAACATTTATCAAAATGTAAAGAATATGGGAATTTTATCACATGATATAGTTGCAAGAATCTTTGTAGTCATATATGCCAAGTCATGGAAGCATAGATAGGCCTCAAGATAACCAACAAAATGCTTCAAAGAGATGATAACACATTGGAATTTTGGATAGTCATGAACCTTGCAATTAGTGTTTGATTTGTTTTACAGACTTGTAATTTTTGACATTAATATTAATTACTTGAAAATCTGTTACAAACTTCAAAATCTATTTATTAGTTCTGTTTTATCTGCTTCTGTTACAGATCCAACCATTGACCCACTATAAATTCTCATTGTTTTACAGGCTAAAACTATAATACATATGTCATCCCTTAAAAGTATATTTTCGAACCATTAAAAATGTATGGACTGATGTGTCCTCCCTTAAAGAATGCTACCTAAGGTAGCAGATACATGCCTCAACACATGTCATCTCAGAGCACTAGAAAACAAACTCTTAAGGGATAACAATGACAAGTACATAATGTATTAAACATTAGAAAAAATAAAAATGCAATCAAAATTATCTTTAAAAAACCATAACGATTTCTTTCCAAGCATAGACTTAAAATAAAATTCTTATAATTTTATTTTCTTTGTTTGCTTGACAAACCTTGTCAACTGGCATTGATACGTTTGCATAATATAGTTTCCAACCATATCAAGTTTCAAGGATAATCATTTAAAGCTTGGTATTTAGTCTTTGGGTAAACATTACATTATTCTTATTCTAATCCCTCTCTAGCGCATTGCATATTTTTGTATACTAGTTCAGTAAATATGAAAATTTGGAAGTCTGTCATGTTCTCTCGATTGATGTAAAATATTATTATTTAATCATTTCTATAGCTACTATAAAGAATTAAGAATCAAGATCTAGCACTGCATTGTTTAGATCGGGAGAAGCATTGGAAGGTAAATGGCATTAGCAATGATGTATATAGATTGAAATATTTCCTTAAAAGAAAATAAGTGTATCGATTAATGTGAAGATAGTCCTTAATCAAAAGTTTCAATGGTCATTGTTGCAGCAATTTTGTCTCCTGCGGTGGATTTTCCTATCCAAACAAGGAAAATTTAGATCAACTTTTTCTCCTTGCCAAGGGTGAGCTTGCAACTCTCTTCTTATTACAAAACAAATCACAATTAGAATAAAGTTTTGTTTAATTTGCATGTATGTGTGTCCTTGCTTAAATTAGGTGTCACACACTCAGCAATAGGCTTTCCCAGTTTGTTTTTGCCCTCCTACATCATGTTAATTATGTTCAAGATGTTTCTTTATTTGAATTGGAAGAGCTTTAGTTGTCCTCTTACATTGATTTAAAATTTCTCAAAGTTTTATCGCCACTTATTAATATATCACCCAAATATATCTTCCTATCAACGTAGCCATTGCATCTGGTTGGGGTGCAATTGCTAGTAAATAGATAGATGTGTTAAAGAATCAATACAAACTATTAGCAGACAAGAACATGCTTTTTACTATTGCATGTCATATCCTTACTAGTTTAAGGCTTCCACATTTTGCATACATGTGAGATGAATTTCTTGAGAATGTAGGTCTGCAGTATTTGAAGATGTGTAGAGGAGCCTTCGCTGCGGCACTCTATTTCTATTGGTTATTCGCAGAGGCAGATGTACAACATCCATCAAGAAAAAATTGGTGTTTGTTAAACAATGGGGAGAAGTCAATTCTGGTGTGTCTGGCAGACCAATTGTACACAAGGACCAGAACTGCTATTTGTATGTGCACAAAGAAGCCTAAGGAGGTGGTTGTAGCGTTGGAGTATCTGCACGAGAAAGAGATAGTATACCGAGATCTGAAGCTGGAGAATATTTTAGTGCAAGAGAGTGGGCACATAATGCTCACTGATTTTGATCTGTCCCTGCGTCTCATATCCGATCATGGTGATGTAGACCGTATGGCAAGACATATTGTCAATTAGTGTCAAAACACTTAGTCATTCAGTGTTACCCAAGTAAACAGTGTTACCTGAGTAGACAGTATCGCCTGAGTGACAGTTTATCACCTGAGTAGTCTTTTGGACCCGAGTGACAGTTTGAAGCTGACTTTGCATATATTGTTAAATATATATTTGTTTATTGCAAGCCGAATTACAAAGTTATTTGTTGGATTAAGATATATATGTAAGATAGTTTGTTTATCCAAAATATAGATATGAAGGATATGTATATAGTATGAATGTATAGTCAGAAGATGAAATGATTATGCGAATGACAGTTTGAGTTAAGTGAAGAAGTGTTCAGGACAACAGAGACTTATCTATCACATTCAGGTGATCAGTTGTATTTCAAAGGGTCTTATTCATCAATCACAGTTGCACAGAGCAGATCATCAACTGGTTCATTCTCACAGGTGGATCAACAAAATCCTTTAACAAGGTGGACCTAACAGTCCTTTCTCTAAATCTCTTAACAAAGTTGCATTACTCATTGTATTATACAAAATCCTTTAACAAGGTGGACCTAACAGCCCTTTCTATGCTCCTAACAGGACAGACCATTAGAAGTGGTCATTGTAAGCTTTAACAGGCTAAATTTATACTGTAGTACTAAATCTTGTAGGTATCATCCCCAACCCAGTTTTACTTTCTTTTGGAAGGTTTCTGGGTAACCAAATATTGTGTTATGTGTTGTATCTGATTCTTTACTTTCAATTTATATGCCTGCAAAAAAATAAGCTAATCTAATTGTGGACTAAAATGATTAAGTTTTATTGATTCCTGATTCACCCCCCCTCTCAGTCATTGGGAACATCATATAATTATGACAATTGGTATAAGAGCAGTGGTTGTCTTATCAGAATTTTTACAACTTGAGAAAAGATCAAAGGATATGGAAACATACAGACTGGAGAAATCCACTGAGAATGAAAAGATAGATCTTAAAGTGGCCATGGATCAGATCATAATACTTAAGGAGCAGCTCTCTCTTTCCCTAAAGAGAAGAAAAGAACTAGCAGTACAACTGAATGACAAGAACTATATAGAAGAAATAATTGAAGAAATTTGCAAAGACAAGAGCTTAGAAGAAGCTAATGCAGCCATTGAAGACTTGCTTGCAAAGAATCTCAATTTACATGAAGAAGTCAGAAAGTTAAAAAGAGAACAGGAAGTTCACTCAATTAGGATGTGTGAAGTCATGGAACTAAAGAACAAAGAAAAAGATGACAAAAATACAACACAAGAAGAGAAAAGACTGCTAAGTACAAGATTAGAAGAAAAAGAAAAAGAAATCCAACACTTATCACTTCAGCAAGCTGATTTGGTAAGTCAACTCAGCAATGCAACACAAGAAGTTGTCAACCTAAGGATAGAAAATTAAAGACTGCTGAATGATCTCAATACTGAAAATCAAACAAATGAAAGTATGGTGAATTCACAAACTAGCATGGATCATGCAACAAAACTGAGAAATCATGGACAAACTGGATTAGGATGTACTAAACAAGGTGAATCCTCACAACAAGGAGCTCAAAGGAACAACAAACCTAAATGAAATCACTGTGGCAAGATAGGGCATACATCAAATAAATGTTGGAGCAATGGAAGGTCAAAATTTAATGGTAAATGCTACAACTGCAACAAACATGGACATAGAGCAAGTGAATGCAAAGAGAAACCTAAGTTTGAAGGGAAATGCTACAAATGCAACAAACAAGGTCATCAATCTTCCGAGTGCAGAACTAATAATTGAAATCCTGTTGAACAATTAGCCAAGGCAATTTTTGGTTGGGATTACAACACCTAGTACAGATGTTGTCACTGTGGTGAATATGGACACATTGGTGTAAATTGTGTAAAGACTCACTTCAGAAAAAAGAGATCCTACTAAGAGATGCTATGTATGTAAACAACTCGGTCATCTGAGCAAGAACTGCATGAACAGAGAAAAGGTTGATACTCGTTTTGAGAATGGTAAAACCAAAGTCTCAGAAATCAAAGCTCAAATGAGCAAGCAATGGGTAAGGAAATCCTCAGATGATTAAGATCAAATCAATGAAGTATCTAATGACACCCCAAACAGTAAGATGGGTGGATCCATCATTACAGAATAAGAAAGTAAGGAGATGACTGGAACCGAGCAATAACAAGTCATCCTACATTAGTTCCAGGCAAGAAATATAGTCCATATTCGCATATTGATGCATGAGGACATATTGTAGTTCAAACTAAGTCAGAATGTTGATTACACCCGAGTCACTCTAGCTCACTCGAGCTGAGTCGGGTAGTGTTGATAACTAGAAATTTAGTTTCACCCGAGCTTCCGAGTGAATCTTGGAGAAGCACCCGAGTCATGCCAGCTACTATGTACAGAGCATTTAATGTTATACTCTAATGGTTGAAAAACTCTTATATATGAAGGATTGTGAAGAGTATTGTTTACAAGTCAATTAAGAGCCCTTAGCAATTTAGAGTGAATTCGTGATTGAAAGCAGAGTTTGATTATTTCATTTGAGAAATATGGCATCCACTTCCAGCAGCAAGGTCAAGAAAGGCTCGGAGATGTTAGTAAGGAATACAATTTGTGATCCTCCCCAGTTCAAGCTTCATCCGGTAGTTGCAGAAGAAATAGACCCGATGGGAGCTCATTCCCTAATCCCTCCGAGAGTGTTACTGGTGAATGATATTCACAGCTTCTATCACTACAACCTACATGAGCTTGCAACTAGTGAGATGAATCAAACATATGAGAAGTTATGCACAGACAGGAAACTGAAGCCCGAGCACAAACACCTCAAAACCAAGGGTTTGACACATATCATGCATATGCTGAGGGACTTCCAGACAAAGTGGATGAGATATGTTCTTAGTCATGTTCACAAAATGCAATTATGGATGGATCCTCCTGTGAAGATCACCAAGTAGATATTTCACTGTGTTACCAGGTTCCCTATGCTAGACAAGCCAAAAGCTACCAAAACCCTAAACAGGGATGAACTAGCAGAGTTAACTCTTGCCGAGTGGGATGACAGAGGCATGAGACTCAACGGAGTAACAAACATGGAGATGAAATTTGGCATTCATGTGATAGCACACAACATTTATAGCTCAAGCTGACTCAACAGTGTTGCATGCGAAGCTGTTGACCTAGCTTACAAAGTTGTCAAGAAAAATCTAGTATTTGACCTGGCAGAATTGCAACTCACTCAGTTGAGGAAGAACATGGAGATCATTCGAGTATCAAAAACCAACTCATGTAAGTTTGGCTCTCTTCTAATTTGCATACTATTTTATGTTGAGAAATTCTTTCCCTCCAAAGGAACAGTAGTATGGAAAAAGGATAGACCAATCATTCATCAGATTAATGATTTCATAGCTGAGATGGGAGATAATTTTGATAGTATCATGGATGGATACTTTAAAAGTTTCAAATATAAAATGCAAAGTAGATATAGGATTCCCAAGCAACTAGTTGAGAAGTACAAAGAAGAAATTTGTTTTTTAGTTGATTGTGACAAAGTGTATATACAAGCAGTAAAGCCTAGGGTTGCATGGGTACAACCCTTGCCATATGAAGTTAATAATGAGGACACTAAAGATATCATAAAGGATCTTGTGAATGAACCTTTCAATCCAAAGGCACCCTACTTTGGAACCTATGAGGAAGCTAAGAGCATAATATCTTTGGAAATTGAGATTTCTAAGATATTGAAGAGAGGAAGAAAGAGACTTGATACATTCAAGAAGAAGGATGGCAAGACCTCCGACTCTCCTTCAATATCTGAGAGCAAAGAGGAAACAGTTAAAACAGAGGAGATTGAGGAAATTGAATTTGACAAGGAAGAAACTGAAGTTAATCCTCCACAGAAGAAGAGTAAGACAAGACCTAAACAGAAGAAAGATAAAGGCACTACTCATGTTGTCACCCTGAGAAGATCTAGGAGGAAGCTTATATTAAGTGATGAAGAAGATGAAGATGAAGAAGATATTGTGTTCTTCACAAAACCCACATCCACACTTGATCAAAAGATCAAAGACCTTAAGGAAGGAAGAGCCATGAGTTCTTTGAAATCATTGAAGTATGCTTCTAGGACAGAAGAAGAGAAGAAGCAAATTGAGCAAGCATTGGTGGAGAAGATGGCAAAGTGGAAGTATGACCCTTCCGAGTTTAAGAGTTATATGACATAAGACTTATTTAAGGCAGTCTCTATTCCCTGGAAGAATGCAGTACAAATTGAAAGGGATATAAGGGAAGAGACATTGAAGCAGGTCATGCCTGCAATGAATGGAAAAGAAGTAAAAGAGGCCTTAAGAAAATATGAGAATAATCACATCCCCAGATTCAGGGCATTTGAAATATTGAACAAAAATATTGAAGAAGTAGCTTAGCGTGCCACATTAGTGTGGAAATCAATATTTGGGATTGAAGAAATCAAAGAGAAGGAAGAAGTACCGAGTACATACCCTCCAACACAAGGAACTGATGACCCTCTACCCGAGGTACAGACTATTGAAGAGTCTAACGCAGAGTAGATTGCAGTTGAGGTAATGGCATCTCTACCCCAATTTTCCATACACAGTATAGTGACTCCGAGCAAAGACAAAGTTGCAAAATCTATATCAGAACAGACAAAACCCGAGCAACAGACTCCTCCTACTACTGATACATGCACACCTGAGTCAATGAAAGGCAAGGTAGACATTTCTACTTTTGATTCATCAGTTAGTATTGATCCAACTAGTGGTAATACAAAGGTCAATGACCTAATTGGATTGAATACTGACACTAAGGATAAGGCAGATAAGGGTAAGGAAATTGTTCCTTCACCGAGTCTTAAATTAGAGGCAACAATAACCGAGGAGATATATTTGGATAAAGAGATTGTGATTCCTAATTGGGATCTATCCAATCTATCTGTAGAAAAAATGGATATCTTGTGAGAACTATGGAAGAAGAGGGCCTCACAGTAGAAACTCAGAAAGGAAAGGCAAAGGAACAAAGTACTTGAAGATTTAAAAGATATATTTGTAGATGCTTTGTAGATTGAAGTTAATGAAAGTGACTTAATAATGGACCAACTTGTTGACATTGTCCCCAAGTTCAACATAGACATGAATGGTCAGGAGAAGTTACTTGAGAAGGTAGAGAAGAAATTCAAGAACAAGGTTTTAGAGAGCATTGCAAAGAAGATTGCAATTGACCAAGTGCAACTTACACAGATTATCAACACACTAGAAACCACTGTGAAAAATGTGGTAGAATTATTTGTAAAGTTGAGTGACTCCTCCAACTTTACCATGTAAATAAAGAACAAGGTAGTAAAGATAGATGTTGACATGAAGGAAAGTGCAAGGCAGTTAGCACTTGACCCGAGCACCAGTTCTTCTCACTTCAAGAAAGTAAAATATCTTACTGATTTATAGGCTGAAGTGTTGAGAGAAGAAGTAAGAATCAGAGAATCTCTTACAACCATTCAGAGCCAAATTCTACTACATATGGATGGATTGCAGAAACATATAGCACATGCCAAAACTCTCATCCATGAAAACAACTTCTTAGTTGTCGAGCTGATGATAGAGCTATCTGCAGAACTGCAAGTTGAATTGCACATCTTGAAGGTGCTACAAGATAATTGGGACAACACTCTATCTCAAATTTTGAAGGTACATAGTGATTTTCTATCCTACTTTAGGATAACCCTGTAAATGACATTCCTTTTTGGCATTCTTGTCAAAAACAAGGGGGATATATCATTGTATAAGGAGGATATATCATTGTATAAAAGGGAGATATCATTGTAAATATCACATGTACAAAGAATAGTGTAGAAGATATATGTTACAATAACAATTTTGAAAAATACAAAACAGAGTCAGTCACACCCAAGCAACATAGCAAGTGTCAAAACCCGAGCAATCTGTAAGGGGGACTTTTGACATATCAGATATAGAGTTTAATGATAAGTGTTTTTGTCACTAATACTAAAGGGGGAGATTGTAGACCCTATGGCAAGACATATTGTTAATTAGTGTTAAAACACTTAGTCATTCAGTGTTACCCGAGTACACAGTGTTACCCGAGTAGACAGTATCACCCGAGTGTTCAGTATTGTCCGAGTGACAGTTTATCACCCGAGTAGGCTTTTGGACCCGAGTGACAGTTTGAAGCCGACTTTGCATATATTTTTAAATATATATTTGTTTATTGCAAGCTGTCTTACAAAGTTATTTGTTGGATAAAGATATATATGTAAGATAGTTTGTTTATCCAAAAATATAGATATGAAGGATATGTATATAGTATGAATGTATAGTCAGAAGATGAAATGATTATGTGAATGACAGTTTGAGTTAGGTGAAGAAGTGTTCAGGACAATAGAGACTTATCTATCAAATTCAGGCGGTCAGTTATATTTCAAAGGATCTTATTCAACAATCACAGTTGCACAGAGCAGATCATCAATTGGTTCATTCTCATAGGTGGATCAACAAAATCCTTTAACAAGGTGGACCTAACAGTCCTTTCTCTAAATCTCTTAACAAAGTTGTTAGGATTGGATAATACTGAGAGGGGGGCTGAATCAGTATTATAGTACTTAATTAAAATTCTTCAACCATTTAAATATCAACCATAAACTTGCAGTAAAGAAAAGAACATAAGAAAATGACACAATACTCATAACACCATATTTTGTTTTCGAGGAAACCCTAGCCAAGGGAAAACCTCGATGGGGATGGTACCCACAAGCATGTACTAAAGTATAATGTCCCTGTAAGGAGGCCTAGCCCTGTTAGGAGCTGAATATTACATAGTACATTTCCTTGTTAGAGGAATAACAACCTTGTTAAAGGTTCACAACACCCTGTTAGGGGCCAACTGAGCTTACAACTCTTACAATATAATTTAGGTTACAAAGTCTTCTCAATCATGAACAAAACACGCAACACTGGTGCTTAGATAGTTCCTTTATAGTTCTTCAATGATCTCTACCATTTTCTACTCTGCTATTCGCTCAACAACTCATCCAACTGTCAAACCAACACATGCTCAATCTTTATCAAAAAGATCTTACATATACATCTCACAACTTTACAAAGTCGGCTCTCAATATGAATATTACAAATATTACAAAGTTGGCCTTCAATACAAAATACATTTAATATAGTAAACACTAAATGCATAGTTGGCACTCTTGCATAGTCAATTTGGAGGTTATCAAAAACCAAAATACAACTTCAATTTTCTAGAGTCCAAGCCATACTCCCTCAATCTTCGCTACTGTCAAACTGCTTTGTTTTGTTGTTCTAATGCAGTCAGCCTGTCTTCAATTATGTCTAACTCACTGTAGACTCAAACAAAACAAAATGGATCTTAGGTGGAGGTCATACATACCCCATACTGTCTTCCTCTAATCTCGCTCCTAAATCATCGATCTCAATCTTTGACATCCAAAACACTTCTGTATCTCTGCTTCTACACTTAGTTGATTCCCGAATCACCAAAACTCATCTTTTCTTGAATCGATCTAAAACCTAGATGTGGCCATAAATGAAAACCAAAAATTAAATCACATTTACACAAAATTGATTACTTGCCCACAATCTCTCCCTTTGGCATTGATGGAAACACTTGTAAAAAAAAAATGAATAAGTGTTCCAACAAATCTGTCTCCTCTATAATCTTTCTTTTTATTTTCCTTTGCTTTTATTCTCTATATAATATCTATATTTTTTTCTTCTCTTCTCCCCCTTTGACAATAATGACAAACGTGCATATACAACAAAAGTTTTAATTCTTGCTCACCAGTTTCAAAATATCCTGAAAGGAATCTTCCAAGATCTTCACTTCTACAGTCCATGTTTTGAACAACATTTGGCTAATGTGAATTAAGCCATTCAGTGCAAATGATGTGGTCTATGTTTCCTTTAAATCTATGGGCATAGATTTATCCAGTGAATCTGTCACTTTCTCCAAGTTTGAGAGATGAACCTCAAGTATTAATAACTTAGGAGTGATAAAACTTTTCAGCAAATTGAATATTGTCAATACTCTCCCTTTCTCATTATCTAATACACTCAATTTAGCCAAAATACTTGTGAATTCTTTTTCTAGCTCTATTGTGGATTGTGAAGATTTTTCACAACCATCCATCATACTATTCAAAGTTGCCCTCTCTTTGGCAATAATGTCTTCTACATTCTGAACATGCCTTATTGGATTCATGCAATAGCTAAACAATTTTCTCCCATGTCCAATGCAGCTCCTTGCACTTGTCAAGAAGGTTTTCACAATGCCTAAATCCCATGTAATATATTTGCAGACTGTTGTTAGCTTCTTCTCTGAGTAATTCTTCTCTGCCTTTTCCTCTGCTATCTTCAATAGGTTCTCATAGTGCCCATCAAATTCATCAAGTGTGATTCTCAGATTTTCAATGTCATATTTATTCTGGAAGACAATAGGTGTTGGAAGCAATTTTTTTACAGTATCAATTGCTCTTGTGATTACTTTTTCCTTTTTGTTTCCTTTCTGTTCTAATCTTTCCTTTGCTTTGTTCAAAGCAGTAAATGCCAATTTTACTAGTTCTACTTCATCCATGTTGTCAACATTTACATCACTGCTTGCCAACAATGAAATGGATGATGTGTTTACCTCTTTCTTTTCATCCTCTTTCTGACCTGTCTTCTTTTCTTCTTCCTTCTGCTCTTCTTCTATTCCTCTTCCTTCTTCTGTTCCTCTTCCTTCTTTTGTTCCGCCTCAGTTGCCACAGAAGTATCCATATTCCCTGAAAAAGGGTTATTTTCATCTTGAGAGGTGTCAAGAGTTACTGCTACACTAGGAACATAGAAATTTGGTGGTGGATCTATTTTGCTCATTTTCATCTTGAGAGGTGTCAAGAGTTACTGCTAAACTAGAAACATATAAATTTGGTGGTGGATCTACTTCGCTCTTCTCAGTAGATGTCTCTGTTGCCTTAGATCTCTCACCCATTCCCAATTGTGTGGGCGATGTGGTCTTAGGAGGTGAGGGCTTGTTAGAATTAGTACTCATCAATATCTTCTCTAGTGCCTTCTGAGTTTCCTCAGTGACTTCATCATATTTCCTTGCCATGATTTTCAATAATCTCACCTTGGTCCTTAGTAGAGGTTTTAGTTCCTTGTATATTCT
>MU223638.1:1044666-1056889 GCA_018584345.1 Thuja plicata | reverse complement strand
ACTCACTTCATAACCCATGGGATAACACCATTTCTTCCTGGGTATGACTGCTTCAAAACATACACAATCAGTTTCAACCATGAAACAGATTGTATCTTTGTATTTCTCAACAATGTCTTCATGTATTATGTATCTTGTCTTCATCTGTCTCTATAGAATCTTGATCATACCAAATAATTTACCATCAACCCAAGTAGCATTCTATCTTTTGTAGCTCTGTGAAATCAATATGCCAATGGGTACTCCAGATTTCCAGCCACTAGGATGTAACCAGGAAACTTGTGCTCAATATGAATGAACATATGCATCAGAAATGAACCAAATCTGAAGGTTTTCAATTTGTCCTTCTTCAGAAGCTTCACATTCTCAAGGAATTGTTGTGCCAGAAATTCTCATAGATTATACTGTACATTTTCTTTCACCATTCTCCATGCCATCATGATGAATCCAGAAGATACTAAATTAGGTTTGCTACTGTAGTAGAAATTGTACCCAAGAATCATTGCAATCAATCTTACATCTTGCTGAAAGATGTCATTTACTATCATTGCCCGTCTGTCCCATTTGGAATGAGTTAGGGTTTGAAATTCTTTCTTCACATGTTTCTCCGCAATAGGACTGACTTTGGTGTTGTCCAATTAGTGATTTCATGGATTAGGTCACTACAAATCTTCATAGGTTGATCACCAATCCAGATAAACTGATCATGAACCCTACTTAACAGTATTTTGAACCATTCATCTTCATCGAATTCACATAAATCCAAAATTTTCATTATGCTCAGTTGATTAATATGTTTGTATTCTTCTCTCATGACTCCATTGTCAGTCATATACTCCATCTCAGTTGATATATCATCAATTCCCAGTATGTCATACTTACAATGTATGTAAGCCCTAATATCTTCTATGTGTAACACGCCATACGGGGTTTGGGAAAATGCTCCCTCTGGAACCTCTTCACATGATTTGGACATATGTTTCTTAAAATTATACCTAGGTCTATTTGTAACATCAAAAATAATAGGCGCATCCATGGCTAGATGATGTAAAATACCTTTCTTTTGCTGAATTCTGAGTTTATCTTTCAATCGATCACGCACGACCAATGTAGAATAATTTGAACTTCTTTGCTCTCTGATTTCCTTAGCTCTCTCTTCGTCAAATGGTAAAGAGATAGGTCATTAAGTGGTGCTTTATACAAGTTAAGTTATGAATTTCAATTTCACTTAGAACTCTCCAGTTAGCTGTTAGATCTTGCGAAAAAAATATGTGTTGGTTGATGTTGCGCTCTTAGATGTGTACTTCATGATGTTGGCCAAGCTTATACCCAAGCTCACACTAGCTCAATCCATGAATTTTGGGGCAGGATATATTCTGTTGTATGTATCCAATGCCCCCCTAAGGCCATAATCAGCCAATTAGGTCGATTTTGTCTTGCTACCATCAGGCAAAGATCCAGTAGCCTCTACTGGCTCTCCCTGAACTGATGTCTCACTAGTCTCTTTGATCTTCCATGTCTTACCACTGTTGCTATCTTTTGCCTTCTTGAAACAACTTTCAAAATCACTCTTCAAATCTGCAACACTCTTACCAGTATCATTTCCATTCTTCTGTGAATTCATAGGAGGTGGTACTCTTCTATTGTCTGATCCATTATACCTGCAAAATTTCGCTATATGTCATGGATTATTGCATTTATAACATATAGGAGGTCTTCTTTCCTGATTGACTTGCAGCTTATAGTATTTTTCAATGTGTCCAATGTTATTACATTTGTAGCATGTAGGTTTCACTGTAGATTCTCTTCCATTGTCTTGTCTATATCCTGATTGATTAGGTTTTTTGCATTCTATTTTCTTGTGCCCATATCCATTACAGTTAAAACAATAGCCAGAAAAAGTTCTAAAAGGGGCATTACCTCTACAGTCTCTCTTCATGTGTCCAAATCTGTTGCAACCAAAGGATCTACCTTTGAAGGGCCTGATCTTCTCTTTAGGCTCTTCAATAGAAGGTTTCTCAGTATCAATCTTCTCATTTGAGTTCTCTTCCTGATTCTTTGAACATTTAGCTTTATTGAAGCCAATACCAGTCGTATCACCTTTAGGTTTCTGTTTGTCTCTTTGTTCATCAATCAAATCACTGCTGGTGTGAACTTTCTCAATGTGTTTCTTTGCTTCAACAAGTTCACATTTTATAATCTGATTGTATTTCTCTATTTCTAGATACTTGTTCTTGTAGTTGTCAGCCTCATTCTTCATTTGATCTAATGCACTGTTTAAAGCTTCTTCAACTTTCTTCTTTGCATCCTTCTATACCTGTATTTCTTTAGCCATAGTCTCATTTTCGAGTTTCAAAGTTTCATTCTCTTCTTTCAGTTGCTTCACCTTATCTGAATTGTCTTCATTTGAATCATCTTTTATTTGAACCACAAGATCTTGTCTTTGATTTCTAGAAAGCTCAAGTTGATCTTTGAGTTTCTTTATAAATTTCTTAGCTCTTCGCATGTTGAATCTCAATTCTCTATTCTCTACTTTTGCTTTATCCAGGTCTTCAAGTGCAACATCAAAGTTTTCTTGCAAACTGTCCAAATCCATTATGATCTCCCTCAAGCTGTTAGACTTTCTCTCCAAGCGCCAAAAGCTTTGATACCAATTGTTAGGATTGGATAATACTGAGAGGGGGGTGAATCAGTATTATAGTACCTAATTAAATTCTTCAACCATTTAAATATCAACCATAAACTTTCAATAAAGAAAATAACATAAGAAAATGACACAATACTCATAACACCATATTTTGTTTTCGAGGAAACCCTGGCCAAGGGAAAACTCCGGTGGGGATGGTACCCACAAGCATGTACTAAAGTATAATGTCCCTGTAAGGAGACCTAGCCCTTTTAGGAGCTGAATATTACATAGTACATTTCCTTGTTAGAGGAATAAAAACCCTGTTAAAGGTTCACAACACCCTGTTAGGGCCCAACTGAGCTTACAACTCTTACAATATAATTTAGGTTATAAAGTGTTCTTAGTCATGAACAAAACAAGCAACACTGGTGCTTAGATAGTTCCTTTATAGTTCTTCAATGATCTCTACCATTTTCTACTCTGCTATTCACTCAAAATCTCATCCAACTATCCAACTAACACACACTCAATCTTTATCAAAAGATCTTACATATATATCTCACAACTTTACAAAGTCGGTTCTCAATATGAATATTACAAATATTACAAAGTCGACCTTCAATATAAAATATATTTAATATAGTAAAAACTAAATGCATAGTTGGTGCTCTTGCATAGTCAATGTGGAGGTTATCAACAACCAAAATACAACTTTGATTGTCTGGAGTCTAAGCCATACTCCCTCAATCTTCACTACTGTCAAACTGTTATGTTTCACTGTTCTGCTGCTGTCTGTCTGTCTTCAATTCTGTCTAACTCACCATAGACTCAACCAAAATAGAATCAATCTTAGGTGGAGATCATACATACCCCATACTGTCTTCCTCTAAGCTCGCTTTCCCTAAATCATCGATCTCGATCTTCGACATCCAAAACACTTCTGTATCTCTGCTTCTACACTTAGTCAATTTCTGAATCACCAAAACTCATCTTTTCTGGAATCGATCTGAAACCCAGATGTGTTGCCATAAATTACAACTAAAAAGTAAATCACATTTACACAAAATTGATTACTTGCCAACAAGAGTTGCATTACTCATTGTATTGTACAAAATTCTTTAATAAGGTGGACCTAACAGTCCTTTCTATGCTCCTAACATGGCAGACCATTAGAAGTGGTCATTGTAAGCTTTAACATGCTAAATTTATACTACAGTACTAAATCTTGTGGGTATCATCCCCACCCCATTTTTACTTTATTTTGGAAGGTTCTTGGGTAACCAAATATTGTGTTATGTGTTGTATTTGATTCTTTACTTTCAAGTTATATGCATGCAAACAAATAAGATAATCTAATTGTGGACTAAAAGGATTAAGTTTTATTGATTCATGATTCACCCCCCCTCCCCGCGCACCCCCCCCAGTCATTGGGCACACCATATAATTCCAACATGTGAATGACAGTCTCTTTTGTTTGTGGGTATAAAAGATTAATGAGTTGGTAGAATAATAAAATCTTGTAGATGATAAAAGATGTAACTAATAAAAAAAATAAGAAAATGAACATAAATGATACAAAATATTAGTCTCCCAACAATGATAGTAGAAGAGAAGTTGTACGGTTGTTTCATCCACTTCCATTAAAAAATAAAGAACAAGACTTGAATCCATATTGAAGCGTTTAATCTTGGAATTCTACTTTGGTATCCTAAATCCACATTTTTAAGGCAAACCTGGTAGATTTCTAGAGATCATTTGCCTCGTTAAAGCGATCAATAATTTGCAAGGCAAAGGTGAAATCATAGCAAAGTGACGATGGCGACACGGGGTCATTCATAGCCAGAGCATCTACTGCAGCATTGCCCTCTTTGTAGACATCATTGACAGAAAAGAAATCAAAACCTTGTAAAAGTATGTGAATGTCACCCAAAATGCCATCCATGGACCATCTCACATTTGACAACCCTTTAACATCATTTACGATATGCATGGAATCACCCTCAATTGAGATTTATCTGGTCCTAATCAAGAGTGCAATCTTAATTCCCCACAAAAGGCACATTCCCTCTGCTTGATCGTTCGTATATATGGGCAACGCAACACTAAAAGCCACAATTATCATCCTTGAATGGTCTCTGATCACTCCACCCGCAACAACCATGCCTTGAGATTGATTTTTTGAGCCATCAAAATTTAATTTGAACTAACCATGATAGGGGAGTCCATTTTTTTTTTTCCTTTTAATTTTTTAGGTGGGTCATACTTCCCAATGCGGTCCCGCAAACCCGAATTCCTAGCAACTTGACGATTGTCAAAAGAGTGAGGAATGGAGGTATGTAGCCCTCAAGTGACACTTAATTTTTTCAACAAATTATGGAAAATGCCAAAGACAACCTCTAGCTGAAATTCCTTCTCATAGAGTATTTTTTTTCCTTTCCTTCCAGATTGCCCAACACAAATGAGGAGGGATTTGCCACCACAATTGTCTAATCAAAAGATTAAGAGATATCCCTTGCCAGTTGAAAATAATTTGTTGTACATCTCTATGCATCAACTATTGGGTTTGGAGAAGCCACAAAGCTTGCTGCCAAAGCTCACATGCAAAGGATCAATTTACGAAGAGATGGTTAACCAACTCCTCATTAAGTTTGCAAAGGACACATTGGTTGGGCAACTGAAACCCCTGTTTGATAAGATTATAATGAGTAAGGATTTTGTCATGCATCACCCCCCACCAAAATAGATTGACCTTAGCGATTAATTGGGAACTCCAAACCCTTTTCCACAATTCATCTTGGCCCCACTCACCAATGAGAAAAATATAGACAAATTTCACTATGAATTCGCCACTGGCATTGTATTTCCAGACAAAGTTATTTATCAATATCACTATTACAAAATAATAATCATTTACATTCATCAATATCAACTATTACAAAAATTATAAATTTTAGTTTCTTACATCTTTGTTTATGGAAATTTTCTTAAATGTCATAAATTGATAGTTACAGTACTTAATCCAACTTATTTGGTGTACAGATTAACTTATATCCTAATTCATATCATTTAATTACTACTTTGCATTTCCTAGATCTTTTTTTTATCTATGGACTGCAATATTTTTCCGTATTCGGATAGTGTAAAAAGCATAGTCATGCATTGTGGATAGGACCTTGCATTTATGTGTCGTCATTTCACATTTATTGCGGGATTTTAAGTTTTTAATATGGCTTCGGCCAACTTTAGCCCAACAATTGATGCTAGTGTTGTAGTTTTGGTGACGAGCAATCATGGCACTTTTGAACAAGCAACCTCACAAGTTTGTCCTGAAGGTGTTTTACGAGGCATGACCTCAAGTACTGCTGATGTTGTTTTACCTTTGCAAGATTTTGATAGTGCCTGTGACTGGCTGGAAAAATATACTTTGATTAGATATTTTGTGGGGAGGGTTCCACTTGAAAGCATGTTGCATGATTGGGATACCAAAGCCTGGGCCCCTCATGGGGTCCGACTTGATGGTCTCCAAAAGTTCACCAATTTTTTTCTGTTTCGATTTTCCATCCCTTCTCATATTGAGGGTATCCTAAAAAATGGGCCCTGGTTTGTCCGATCTTGTTTGTTTTCCAACCATGGTCACAAGACTTTACTTTCTCAGATGAGAAGAAGTTTAAGGTCCCCAACTGGATAGAGTTCCCAGGTTTACCCTTGCTATGTTGGCCATCCTGCAAACTATTGCCCAAACCCTTGGTAGGGTGGTTTGCATGGAATCAAACTATTTTTTTCATGCTTGTCCCCAAAAAAGGGTTTTTTTTTAAGTTGATTTATCTCATGCTCTTAAGGAGACCATTGATATTTAGGTGGGTGGTCAATGTTTTCCTTAGCGAGTGCTTTATTTGAATTTACCCAACACCTATTATCATTGTCAATCTTTTGAGCATAAAAGCAAGGATTATCCTTTAGTTGTTCCTAGAACGAAGTCCCCACCAAAGGAAACAAACCCCCCTTCTTTTTCTAAGGGTGCTAAAATAGATGAAGGATGGACTATAGTTGTTTCCAAAGGCAAACACACCCTGGCCTTTTCTCAAAAGCAACCAAATGGTTTGGTTTCACAACCACTAGTACAAGAATTGGGTCAGCCTAAGTTGTCGTCGAAGTAGTCGACTGACTCTGGTGTTTTAAACCTTGACCACTAGGGCAAGAGTTCGGCTGAGAGTGGTTCCCACTCTTTGTGGGCTCGCACTACTCAAGCCACTTTGGTGTTTTTGTTTGACCATCTTCTTTATGTCGCTCTTGTATCCCTCTTGGGCAAGCAAATTCTAGTGTTGGAGATCCTGAGAAGGGTGCAATGGTTACGCCAATAGAAAGATAAAACTGGGTAATATATTTAAGGGTGGGGAGAAACATTCAAGTAATTTTAATCCTATGTGTTAATGTTTGTAGCTTCAGTCGTATGATCATTATAATACATATAATATATGTTGACTAATAATAATATAATATATATGTTTTTTGATCGGTAAAAGGCCAAAGCCTGTATATTAAATTAAAAAATTATGAATTACAAATGTCTCCATTCACTGTGAGCACTAATAAGAAAGAATGGAGAAGAAAACCTCCAGTCTTGCCCGGGACCCAAGGTCTAGATTACCAAGTACAATGTATAATTTATGAGAGCATCCCTTAGTTACAAATAATTATGAGGGCATACCTTCATTTACATAGCTTTAAGGACAATCCCTTAATCACTTTTCTTGAGTGTTGTTACATAAGATTACATATAATAAATGTGTTGGTGAGAACCCTTGATTGCAAACTTTTGATCTTGTTCCATTGTTCCTTATCCTTTATTACGTTCTTTGTATCTTATTTCCATTATCTATTTCCTGCACACATATTACCACTAAAGAAAACCATATCTAATACAATTTTATTTAGTTAGTCATATTCCAACAGATCAAAAAAGCTAATGTCTTTGATTAGTCAATTTAGTAGCCTAGTATTCATAATTCCATTATAGGAGGGCCTTTATCTTATACCAACTTTACACTATCTAGATGATTGTTATTATTCCTTTCCTTAGCCTAAACTTATTATTATCTCATAACCCACACATCCATAATAATGGAGAAGGAAGAAATTAGATTAACTAGACCATTCACTTATTTCATCAAATTAGGAGTGCTTTGCCACGTACTTGAATTAAGTTATCCATATATGATTTCTGCTTTTACTTACTAATTTGATTAAAGTAGCAGCTATAGGAATCTGTGAAAGAGAGTATTTTTGATAATAAATATCAATAAATATAGATTGAGATGTCTAAATACATAAATAAATAAATAAATATATATATATATATAGTCATAGATATACATGTCTATGTGTGTATATATACATATATATATTATATTCATATACACACACACACACACACACACGTAGACATGTATATCTATGACTATATGTGTGTGTGTGTGTGTGTGTGTGTGTGTGTGTGTGTATCTATATACCAGATTACTCATACAGGCTATACACAATTGATTTATCTATAAATATCCTAATTCACTTTGTCAAGATAAAAAGGATATCAAAATGTTGCATAACTAAACCATTTTTACAATCAAGAAGAAAGATATGTAAAGGAGAATATCTTACCAAGCTTGAGACTATTGAGAGTAGAAATGCATAATAAGAGCTATATCATAGCTTCCTCTCTTGAAGTCATCACATAGCATTTTCTGTGTTGACTTCAAGATAAGAGATTCCACAAACATACATCCTCTGTTTTATAATAACTTACAGCTAAATCTATAAGTGACTTGTAAAAAATATAAAGAGTTCTGCTGGGAGGAACTACCCACGATATCTAGGTAACTGGAAGATATGTAAACTGTATCTTTTAAGTGGGCTTACAAGCGGCTCCTTTGATAATGTACATTATAACAAACATCTAAAAAAAGAAAATGAAGAGCAAAACAATGTTACCATGGGATTGGAGAAATGCCTGGCAATAATACTACGCCAAAGACCATTATGATATGAACATGTCCATAAACCTTAAAATAGGTTATTCCTTACCTATTCTGCTGAGAGGGGAAGGTGAAACGTGTTTGAAAGATGCCTCTAACTTAATGTTCGTCAGGAATCTAACAGTGAGGCTATTAAAAGGATATTCTTGCAGGATTGGGCCATAGTTCGTATATGAGAACTGACTCTATATCATACCTATTCTTATCTTATTGAAGATATGGACACTGCCATTGTTTGGAAAAGGGGGGAGGAAAGATTATTGATTAATTATTGTTTGATTTACTTAAAGTGTGTTAAATTCCATTAACCCTACTTTACATTTAATTTGAATTTTATTGATTGTGTATTGTGATTGTGATTAGGGAGAAGATAAGATGCTCCTTTTCTATCCTCAAATGCACAAATGGAAGATCCAAGTTGATCAATCCAAAAGCAGGGTTAATGCACAAATGAATCAACTATTCGAAAAGAGAACAAAGAAGGGGATCTTAAATTCTATTAATTGATTAGATGAATATGTTTAATTACAGTAATTGAAAAGGATAGGAAGAAGAACCAACCTTACAAAATTGCAGATCAAAGAATGTTGTTTTCTGAGGTCTGTAGACTATTTCTAGAAAAACTAAAGTATGATCCAGATCCAGAACGCAGAGACGAACAAAACCCATAAATATTTTTTTGTTTCAAAGTCATCTTATGAAAAAGTTTGACCTTGACCCACAAATGTCAACCCTGACCTAGTAATGTCGACCTTGACCTGCACAGGTCCGATAGAGAATCTGTTCGCGCCGTCTGAAAGAAAGCCGAAAAGGGTATCCATATCTGTGTCCAAATCCGAAGTCCCAAACCTGTACTTGCAAGAAAAAGAGGTTTTTTTGTTTTGGGGGAGGGGTTTGCCTTAGTCAAACCCTAATTTAGGAATCAACCTTGAAATCAATAAAGTATAGAATGCTAACAAGTAGCGGAATTTAATCTAACAATGAAGCTATGATATTCAATAAATATGCAATTGTAATTCAAATATGAGCAAATATGAAAGTATGAAAGCATGGACTTTAGAAACCATAAACCTCCATGATTGTATTCTTGGAATCCACCTTGAAGAGATTATGAAAGAGTCTTAAGGATGCACAAAGGATCTTGAAGGAAGATCACACCAACATGATGGCTAGACCAAGGGCTTGAATGATAAATCTTGAATGCTTGCACCTAATCCCTTCAAAGGCTTGAAAGCTTGAATCTTTGATCTTCAATGGAGAACTTTAATGCTTGAGAGGAAGAATTTAACACCTTGAAATCTTGGAAATATGTAGAACAATGGATGCTTGAACCTTTTGCACTTGGAAGACTTTTCCCTGCTCAATATTGCTTAGAGAAAATGAGAGGAGAAAACTTTCTTTTATATGAAACTAGGGCACAATCTTCTAAGGAAGCCGACATAGGATAATTAAATTCCAATTAGACCCATTCCCCTAGAATAGGACCTATATTAAATATAATTTAGGAATCAACGCTTTGGAACCCAAAACAACCGACCCAAAAGCGGGAAAATTGAATTTTGGATGACCCCCGGCAGCCAACAAGCTTCCAGATTTGAAAGGGGGACCCTGGTCAGGGTCGAGATTGACCCTAACCTAGATCAGGGTCGAGGTCAACCTTGACCTAGGTCAAGGTCAAGGTCGACCTTGACCTAGGGGGTCAGAACCCCTGGAAAATATGCCAGGTGGGGTAGAAGGTGCTCGGAGAGGCCCAATCAAGGTCCTAAATAGGCACAGAAGTAGAGGATGATGCAGAAATGGGAGGATGATATAATGGAGGTAAAAAAAATCCCCTAAGGAGGGATAAATGTTCTTAACATGGAATTTCTTCCATTTTAAGATGATACATTAAGCCCCCACTTTAGCGGGAGTACGGAAATCGAACATGCTCACAATAAAGTTAGAGGAAAAAGATCTTGGTGGATTGCAACAAGGTATAAAATCTCTAAGTCAGGGATATGAGCCCCCAAACCAAGGATTCTTACTCAACATACATACATAAAGATATGAAAGTAAAGAACAGTCAAACATAGAAAACATATATGACTACATAAGTAAGACAAGAACAACACCATAGATAACATAGCTTCATGATCTAATCCTACTAGCATGAAAGTGAAAGAGAGAAGAGAAAGTGATTACCTCGCCTAGTAAGGTGCCCACCTTACTATGAATCACCACGGAGGGATAGCCCAACAGGTTCACTAAAAAACTTGTGCTTGTAATTGTAATGTGTCTTCTGACGGCTTTTGAAAATATCCATAGATCCACATTCTTGTATCACCATGGAATATAAAATGTGTGTCCCTTCAGGATTTAGCAACTTATGTGCGTTACCTTTCGAGGATTCAGCATAACGAAAAAATGAAAAGGGTGCATATCTCTTCAGGATTTAGCAACTTATGTGT
This sequence comes from Thuja plicata, assembly GCA_018584345.1. Taxonomy (NCBI): domain Eukaryota; kingdom Viridiplantae; phylum Streptophyta; class Pinopsida; order Cupressales; family Cupressaceae; genus Thuja; species Thuja plicata. Next base: position 1,045,784 of record MU223638.1, on the reverse strand, counting down.
GTTACCTTCCAAGGATTTAGCAAACATAAAATTAAAAATGCGCGTCTCTTCAGGATTTAGCAGCTTATGTGCGTTACCTTCCAAGGATTTAGCAAACATAAAAGTAAAAATGCGTGTCTCTTTAGGATTTAGCAGCTTATGTGTGTTACCTTCCAAGGATTTAGCATGCTGCAAAATGTAAATAAATGTAAAATATAGTACAAGGGATACCCTATATATGCCCCCCTCCTTATCATGACTACCCACTAGGCAGGATAGGAAGAGAAAAGAGAATACCTACTTCACAAGGTAAGGAGATATCCAGCTTAACAACAATGTATACCATTTTCTTAGCGAAGAGTATTGACTCTTACATCTAAGAACATAGATAATCGTGAAATGGATATGTCACTTATGGAAAAAGGATCCTCAAGAGGGAAGATATCTCATCAACAAGAGCCCTACCATAGAGGAGTGCTTAGGATAAAATGTCATCTTCTAAAGAAAAGAGGGAACAAAGATTCAATCATCAAGCCCCCTGTCATCAAGAGGAAGAGGAATCCTTGGATGAAGAAATCAAACTCTAACCCAAAGCAAGAGCAAGAGTTTATCAGAAACATAGTTTACAAAATAAAGAAGAGGTGATGACCTAGGACAATCACCTCTCATATAAGAGGATATCAATAGTCAAAACACAAATCTTTATAAAGAAATAATGTTGTAAGATAAACACACACCACTAAGCTAAGGAAAGTAGCTCCTTAGATAGAGGAAGAAAGAACATACCTTTCCCCCCAAGTATGTAGGCAAGGGATATATCAATTTATATCAAGAGATTTCATAGCAAAGAGATATCCTTATAAAACAAATGTTTTAGAAAAGATATCACGAGTGATTTATAGGGATAGAATATAGAAAGAATAACTGATTACACTCAACACAAAAGATATGCTGAGAGTAAAATGGATCCTAGAAGATTGGAATAAGATACCTCTTGCCCCCAGTGAATAGACAAGAGGAGAAATGCAATCTAACTTGTAGAAGAACGAGGGGAATGCCCTATATCAAAATTATGAAGAAATTGTAATACTGCACGGGAATGAGATATAATTCCCAAAGCAGCTCTTTCTCTAACATAT